>JARHVA010000061.1:6117500-6182500 GCA_037957365.1 Torreya grandis
TCCTCCTTGTAACATCAACAAATTTTTCCACTTCCACATGAAAATGACATGCTTCAATGGTAAAATTGGCTGCTTATACATAAATACAAATTTCTCCTCTTGCAAGGGAGGTAATTTTTGCTATCGAAGCAAAAGAGAAATACCCCCCATATGCAAGGGCAGTGGTTTTTTCCACCCATGCAAACATCCTCTCAAATTTCATAACTCTAGGATATTTTCAATTTTGCCCTTCTAAGCCTACTTTCCTCTAGTTTTTTGTCCTACTCACACTTTAGCCCTTTCAGATGCATCCTCATGGTCATAATCATCAACATGCAATTTTATCAAATTATTAGTATTTCCCCTAATTACATGATCATGACTTTTGTTACAGTTTCTTCTATAGATCCTTCTTCATCGACATCCTTTTGATTAAAGTCCTTTCAGATGACTGTGATTTCTTTAAAAAATTTGAAGGCAATGAAGTATAAATATCAAGGTGTTTTTCTAATCACCTTAGTTATTTCTAATGTTGATGATATTAAAGATATAGAGATCGGTCATGTGGACATAGCTGAGTTTATGGAAAGAACTAAGTCAAGCAATCCCAGCCATGAAATGAAGAAGATAATTGATAACAATATTCATTTGGTATCTTATTTCCCTATAACAGCTCACCACAAAGAATTTGTTCTCTAATGTGCTTAGTTCTATAATAAAGATAACAGGGTTGTGTTAGATGCTAGTGGTAATGTGATAATTAGACTAGATCCTAACTTTATTGATAAAGTGTTCATGTGTCCTCCTGCTACAGAAGTGATAAAGCTTGATTTTGTTGAAGCATAAAGAGAATATGACAAAGATCTTGAAAAAGTGAAGAAGGTAATCAACAATAAATGGCTAAAGAATCCAAAGTCAAATTTGTCAAGGTGGCCACAAAGTTTTCTAAAAAGTGACTTTACCAAAGAAGTTGGTGATCTAATAACTCTTCTCAATAGGATAAGAGGTTTACCCTCTTCCTCACAATTTCATGAATGGATTTATCCCTTCATCAAGATAATTTTCCAAGGCAAACAAGTCATCTTCTAGGGAGAACAAGTCAGCAACACTTTTCATGAGCACTTGATGAAGGTATCTACTACCTTCAAATTCTACATGACCTCTTATCAGGTCTATATTTTAGCATCAATGAGAGTCTTTCTAGGTTTAATATCAGAAGGAGATAAGAGAGTAACCCCAGTGTATCAATACTACCCTTAGTTAACATTAAAAGGTTTTATTCATCATTTTAGGAGAGTAAATGATGCTTTATTTACAATATTTTTGTGCCTTTTTAATCCTCAATTAGAATAAAGAAGAGTGTTAGATGAGGCTTGGATAGTTGTGAATGATTTTGGATGTATGTTCTTACAAATTCCTTCTTTATCATACCTAAGGGTTAGATTTTTCCAAGGTCATCCTTATATGCTTTAGAGATTCCCCTCAGATAAATTGGTCTTAATAGAACTATGCAGATAAATGATCATCGTGCATAACAAACAAATGGAACTCAAGAAGCCCAGTTTTAGGTTCCCAATTGAAATTGATAGGTTTTTAGTGTTAACCACTGGAAAGGCTAGAGCCATGAAAATTGAAATACAACTTGTGACCTTGAAGCAATTTAAAATAAGACCAAATTTTGATTACAGGGGTGTGAAGGATGTAATCGAGAGGAAAACCCAATTTCATGAACTTATGATTGAGGATGTTTGGGTAGATTTGAGAACAATGGAAGATGTCAGGAAAATAGACTACAGTAGGTTATCTCTTGAGAAAATAGAATATCTAGGACTTACTCATATCCTTTAAAATTTGGTGGATGATGAAGATTTGATTAATGATAGATATAATATTGAATAGATTGTTAATGCCCCTCTTCCTCCAATCTAGTGGTTGTAAAAAGTGCTAAATTTCTTGAGAAAAAGATTTGAACCTATATTAGCAAACACCAATAATTGGTTAACAAATAAAGGAATTACTATGAAATAATTAATCAAAATTTTAGAAGTTGAATTTCAAGAGAAAATAAGAAGAAAAGCAAAAAATTGGATGAAGAAAAAAAGTGATGTCCTTTCTTCTTCCAAGCCACATAAGCCTAAGATCATATTTGTGACGAAGAAGTCAAAAGTTATGGAAAAAGAGTCAGAAATAGAAGATATGGGAGTTGAGAAACAAGGCATTGAAGATTCAATGATGGAATAGATGGAGACTAATGATAGGCCTACAGATCAACTAGATAACGAAACTTTGTCTCCATAAGGGAATGTGCAACAAGAAATATGAATCTCTTCTTCCCCGATTGACACATTTGTTGCAACTCTTTCACCTATTTCTCTAATTAGTGTTGCCTCTTCAGGATCACCCTCTCCTTCTAAAATAATTTTTGACAACCCTAAAATCACTTTTGAAAATATTCTTCATTCCTTAAGGTCAATTCCTAGTTTATCATCCCCATATTTTGATATTGAAGATAGTTCTGCTTTTGATCACTTAGAAAAAAGTGAAATTTGTATTGATACTCCACCTATTATTTCCACTACTTGTGCGAGTGCAACTTTGGTAATGCCAACAATGGAGATAGATCATAATGTAAGTACCCTTGTGCTCCCACCATGGTTATCAGATTATACACCAAAAAGTAAGAAGCAAGCCATCTCCTTAGATGACTTTGATTTCAATAAAATGGTGCCATTAAAATCTAAGGCCCTAAAGAAGTCAAGGATTCTTTCAAAAATGATTAGAGATAAGGGACACAAATTTCTAGAAATTACAAGACCTCCACAAGATGCAACCATTGAAAATTTTGATGTAAGTGATTAATCTATCTCTAGAGTTGAATTAGGTAAGATAAATTATGAGAGTGTCAAGAGTGATATGCAATCAACGATGGACATCCTGATTTATAAATTTGATAGAGAGAAAGAAATGAAGGATCACTACAAAGAAATAGTAGAACAATTAACTATAGTGTTAAGGAGAATTACTTTCACTCTAGAAATAGTAACTCTTTAGGCCATTTCCATAGAAGACCCTATTATTCAGAAAGCAGAAAAGAACTATCTCAAAGGAAAAGTGCTTGAAGAGTACTTAGACAAGATGCATGCATAAAGAGTTTCCTTACTCATAGAGTTATCTGAAAAGAAAGATAAAATGAGAAAAAAGAGCAAAACTTGATGGTCTTATTAATATTATTTCTCAAGATATTAAAAGTATCTTGACAAATGGATGGATATGAGAAAACTAAAAATAAACACTCTAATGTCAATTGGTGTCATTACCGATAGAGACTCTTACACTGAAACTAAAGAGGCATTGACATATAGGAGTTAGGTGCTTAAGGAGTTGTTCAGTGACCTCAAATCTTCAAGGAAACTCAGTGAACAAAATGATGTCAATCTTTTGCATAAATTGGAGGAGCTACCTTGCAAACTTACATCATAAGATAACCAATTCCTTTAAATAGAAGAAATGATTTGGGAATTTGAAGGTATGTTCCTGAAAGAATTTGAAGATAAGGAATTTTCAATAGCCTCTGTAGACAATATTTTGAATAATCAGTTAACTCTGAATAATCTAAAAACTAGGTTAACTAGTCATGAAAAATTAATCATAGTAGTAAGAGATGCCATTGTCAGAGCTAAGATGATTTTCAAGAACACTGTTACTCTAGACATTATCGGGATGTAAGTAGCTATCACTATGTATGATGCTCAAACAAAGAAATATGGGGATACAAATTGAAACTATTTCTTTTGTTTAATTTCCACTTTTCAGATGTACTTTTGTAATCACTTTAGATATTTTTACATGTAATTTTTTCATATGTAATTACATGTAAAAATATAGGAAGTCCTAAGTCCAAAAAGACTCTTATCTTTCACTCGGTCAAAGTAATTAGGTATTTTCTAAAATCCTCAAGGCCTCTCCCTATAAATAAAGAGGGCCTTTATTGTAAATATATCTTTGAGTTATTGAAATCAAAACTCTATCAAAATTGAAATGCCTTTTGAGACTTTGAGCTCATATTGTAAATTATATTTTATCAAGTGAATGAAAAAGCAAGTGACTTTTCAAACTTTGTATTGGAATAACTTGTGTTGTGTAGGAAATTATTCTTATGTCCTTTTCTTAATACAATCTTATCTATTTGATTAAATAAGTAGAGTGAGTGAAAATAATCTAGAAGATGTTTTGAAGTTGATTATGGAGACTTTGTGCTACTATAATTGTCTTCATTTTGTGTTTTATTGTTTTAGAATGAAAGATATTGGAAAGACTTTGAACTACTTGTATCTTTTGTGATTATACACTTTGTTGTAATTTTTGGTGAAGACTTTAGACTGCACCTCATTCTATTGTGATATAAGTTATAAATCAGCAAGAGGAGTAATGATAGGGTTTGTACTCTCATGGGTTTCTTGTGAATTTGATTAATATCAAGGAAGTTTTTTTTCTTTACTTTGTAAACATTATTTTTGAAAAAATAGAAATAGATGATATGATCTCACTCCTGAATTAATATTTAGATTAGATTAAGTTTGTGATAGTTTATAGGGAACCTCCCCTTGCTGAGAGGAGAGATTTATCTCATTACACTGTGTCTAATATAATCATTTTGTCCTCAGTTAGTTGATGACAAAATATTAATCCAATAATTTTTTGGTGACTCCGTTGGGGATCAAACACATAATTTGAAGCCTCACGCTTTGAGTTGAAGTATTTCTAGTTCATTTTCATTCTACATTCTAGCAGATTCATGGTAAACATGAAGCTAGAGAGCTTGAGGTATTATTGATCCTATATTCAAATTGATACAACAAAATAATTTTGATCTCTTGCCTCTACGATCTTACCTTCAATGAACTAAGAGTTTTCCTCCTACCAATGCCAGATCTCCAATACCAGGTGAAGATTCTAGTCTTAGTGATAGTAGAGTTTTGTCTATTCATACTCCACAAAGGTTTGTTATCCCTCCTTTTAATTGTCATATCATGGCAGCCCAAGGCCCTTAGGGTAACACTTTTGGCCCTCTAAATCTAACCCCTCCTTTGCATGAGCTACCTCGTAGTTTGAGAAAGAATTTTCTTCGGTTCTATGGTGATGGGAAAGTTCACCCTAATGAGCATATTAAAACCTTTTGCATAGCTTGTAGTGTGACAGGCATTGAATATGAAGATATAGCAGTAAGATTTTTGTGGAAACACTATAAAGTGCTGTTGTAGATTGATTTTATCATCTTCAAGCTCAAAATATAACTAATTGTAACACTCTTAAGACCAAGTTTGAGGCTAGATTCAAACCCATAGAAGATGCACATGCTTTATTGGCTTAGCTTATGCAAATGAATAAAAAGCCTCATGAGCCTATGAGAGACTTTATCGTTAAATTCAATAAGCTGAGAAATAGGATTCCTATAATTGCTCATCCAACACCAAAATTTTTTAAGTGCTTCTTTATTAATTCTCAACTTCTTGAAGTGAGTTTTTTTGTTAAGGTGGGCTAGCCCTGAAGACCTTTCTGCAACTCAGATTTTAGTTACCAATGTCAAAGATGATGTTATCTTTGCAAGTAAAATAAGAAAATATTATAACAAAAATAAATTTTCCTTTTTTGCTAAAATTTTTTCCACAAGCACCACTGATCATATGGTGTAAAAGTTAGCAAATGAATTTCTATCTCTAAAAAGACAAATGTCCCAAGGTATGTCTACTCCTTATCGAGATATACTAAGGAGGATATTTCCCAACAATTCATATCAAGGTAATGCTACCAAAAATCAAGGGCAACCTAATCATCTTCCTCCCACATAGGGGAAGCTTGCTATTGAAGTAGCACCAGTCAACTCAACAGTTGGTTATTATGAAGCTAAACATGATCATTCTTTCCAACCTGAGTTGGACCAAAAAAATAATGCTAATCTATTTGTAGAGATAGAAGAAGAATTAGCGGGTGACTCTGCTATTGGTTTTCTGAATTACCAAGATGAAGCTAAAAAAGGAGAGGTGTATGATGGAGCATATGTTATTTTTACTAGGTCCCAAAATTAGTCAACTCAACAAGTTGATAAGGGAAAATTAGGATAAGAACCTCAACCAGTGATCTCAATTGCTAAATGAGGAACTTCATTGCCTTGCCAATCAAAGAACTCAGTGGCCAATAAGCAAGTAAGTACCTCAAATAATCATGTACCTTTTGCTTCTATTCCTTAGACCAATACCACATCAAATAAAAATTAGAATGATGGACTTCCTTCCTCCATTTCTAGTTTATTCCAGTTATTTGATATAATTGATCATGCTAGGAAGACTAAGGACCAAATGTCTAAAGTTGAGTACTTACAAGCTAATCCTGAATAGTTTGATAGGTTGGTTGAATACATCAAACACAAAACCATCTCTGCAGGACAAGATTTTCCAAAAGTGACTCATGATCCCTCAAAGAAAAAATTTACCCAAAATAATCTTGTCACTACTCCTCTTGCTACCTCTAGAAAAATAGAACCTTTCTATGTTTCTCTATTAATAAATGGTCATAAGTTGAGCAATTGTATAATAGACTCTAGAGCCTCTGATAATGTTATACTGGCTAAGGTAGTAGATTCTCTTGGTCTTAACTTAGCTAAGACTTTTGAAAGATGTTTCTCCATAGAAAATATGTAAGTACCACTTTTAGGTCAAATCAAAGATGCCCAATTTACATTTGCAACTTTTATAGACAAGAGGATTAAGATGACAGTCTTAGTGGTTGATGTTCCAGCTTCTTATGGCATTCTACTCTAATGTAATTTTTGTAAAGATGTAGGTGGAGAGTTGAATGTAGATTTATCTGAAGCAAGGATACCTGTTAAAGGTGTTATGCAAAAGTTACTTCTTGACAAAGAGTCAAAATATATTTTTACCCAAACGTCAAACTCTAAAGCTCAAATTTTGTTTGAATCTTTGAGAATAAATAATTATTTTCTATCCATTGAAGGTGTTTTTAATTCATCAGATGAAAGTTTATTAGGTGAAAATTTAGATAATTTAGACAAAAAAAAAGAATAATTTTTAGAGAAAAGTTTAAGAAAAAATGAATCTTCCTCCACTAATGAAGAGGAATCTTTAAAAAGATCAAATTCTAATGAGGTTTGGATTTTATAATTTGATGGTAACTGCTCATCTACCAGTTTTGGAGCTTTAATTATTTTGATATCTCCATAAGGAGATATTTTCTTTTACTCATATAAGTTGCAATTTAACAATACTAACAACACTACCAAATAAGAATCATTGTTGCTTGGATTGAAAGCTATTCATGCTAGAGGTGTTAAGATTCTTCATGCTCGAAGAGATGCTGAATTAGTGGTTTGTCAAGTAATAAATATGTATTAAACCAAAAATGAAAGATTATGACATTATCCCAATCATGTATGGGATTGAATTAAAATTTTTGATGCTGTCAATATTTCTATAGTGCCAAAAGAGTTTAATGATCGTGCAGATTCATTGGCTATCTCTACAACCCTTATGGTTCTTCATAAAGATTTTAAAGGGAACAAGTACACTATTGAGCTTGTCTTTTGACCAAGTGTACCTGATAATGCCGACCATTAGTAGGTGTTTAATGGTGATAATCAAATTGTTTATTTTCTTAAAAATATGGATAGCTTTGAGGAGCTCTACTTTGAAAGTAGTGAATCTCTACCACAAGAATCAGTTCCTGAAATAGATTCACAAACTAATGAAGAGTTTCTTCAATTAAAAGGGAATAAAATTCTAAAAGGTCTGGTTTCTCTTGAAAAGTTGTTTGATAGGCATGACAGATACATCTAGCAATAGCAACAAATGGATTCAAATTTCGCTATGGAGTTTGATCAAGTGAATTTGAGTTATGAAGAAGATCTCAAAATGGTCAACATTGGGAAATGTTGCACTACTCATGAAAAGTTTAAATTCATTACTCTTCTTCATCATTACATTGATTTTTTGGCATATTCTTATGATGATTTGAAATACTTCAGGTTGAAATAAATTTAGTATGAAATTCTTTTTAAAGCTGGGTCATTACCTCACAAGTAGAAATAAAGGCAATATAATCCCAAAATATCGAGTACTATCCTTTCTAAGATCTAGAAGATGTTGAATGGAAGAATAATTTTTCTAATTCATCATTCCACCTAGATCATGAACATAGTTCTGGTAAGAAAAAAGAATGGAGAAATTTGTATTTGTGTTAATTTCATGAATCTCAATCAATCTTCTCTAAAGGATAACCACCCCTTACCCCATCAGGGATCAAGTATTGCAAATAATAACTAGCTAAAAAATATTATCAATGTTAGATGGTTTTTTTGAGTATAATCAAGTGTAAGTTAATGAAATAGATCAATATAAAACTGCTTTCACTACACCTTGGGGCACATTTACATATCACAGGATAATTTTTGGTCTGATCAACACTGGCGCCACCTTCCAGAGAGCAATGGACCTTACCTTCAGAGATGAAATAAAAAAGTTTATAATGGTATATCTTGATGACTTGACTTTTTTTCCAAACATCATCCTAATCATGTGCATCATTTATGACAAGTGCTAAAATGATGTCGGCAAAATGGTATTTCTCTCAATCTTAAGAAGTTAGTTTTTGGGGTTATAGAAGGTAAACTTATCAGTCACATTGTATCCCAAAAAGGCATAAAAATTAACTCAAAAAGAGTCAAATCTATTCAAAATCCACTCTACCTACTAGTAAGATTACAGTTCATTCCTTCTTTAAAAAAGTGAACGTTTTGTGAAGATTTATTCTTGAATTTTTAGAGAAAACTCACCACATTATTGACATGATGAAGGGTAAGGCTAATTTTTGTTGTAATATGGAAAGAAAAGTGGCATTTGAAGTTATCAAAAAAGTTATTGCTCATGCTTCAATCCTAAATTGTCTGGATTATACCAAATATTTCATAGTATACAGCTATGCTTCTAAACATACACTTTCAGCCATTTTAATTTAGAAAAATAAAGGTGTGGAATCTCCTATATCATTTATGAGTTGTCCTCTCAAAGCTCACGAATTGAAATATTCAAATATGGAGAAGCATGCTTATGCTGTGTTTAATGTGGTAAAATATTTGTAATTTTATATCTTGAATTCACATACTATTGTTCTAGTGCATGATACAATAGTAAAGTCTATTTTAACTCAATAGCAGTTTGGAACTAAAAGGGGCAATTGGATTGTTAAAATTCAAGAGTTTGATCTTGATATCAAACCTACTAAGCTTATGTAGGGAAGAGGTCTCTGTCAATTGATCATTGATAATGTACCAAAAAAAATAGAATATGAAGACGTAAAAGTTGAGGACATACCAACAATTCTTTTTATCACTACTACTGATGAGTGGTATTCTAATATCACTCATTTTCTTACCTATGGTGAGTGCCTTACCCATATGACTTAAAATAAAAAAAGAAATGTAAAGTTGAAAGCTGCTAATTACATCTTATGGGACAATGGTTTGTACAAAAGATCTTGAGGGAGTATGTCTTCGTTACATGGATAAAGTGAAACAAAGTAAATTTTTAGAGGCTTTCCAAAATTTGGTTTGTGGAGGACCTTTTTTTTCACCTGTGATAGCTCACAAGATTATATGAGCTAGATACTATTGCCCTACACTATTCCAAGATGCATACAATTGGGTACATAGGTTTGAGTTATGTCAACAATTTGTTGGGAAACCCAAGTTGGCCGCATTACCTCTCAAGCTAGTGGTGATTGAAGAACCTTTTTAGCAATGGGGTATCAAATTCATTCGCATCATGAACCCATCCTCAAGTGCTGTACATGACTATGTTCTCACTGTAACAGACTATTTTACCAAGTGGGTGGAAGACATTCTAGTTAAGCATGCTACTTAGAAGTGGTATGCAATTTCCTTAAAGAAAATATTATTCCCTGATTTAGAGTATAAAACAAGATGATAGCAAACAATTATACTTGTTTCTCTTCTCATATGATCACTAACTTTTGATACAATTACAAGATTATTCTTTCCCACTCTTCAGACTATTATCCGCAAGGAAATGGTCAGGCAAAATTAAGCAACAAGAATCTGGTTACTATTATCAGAAAACTAGTAGATGACAATCAGATAACTTGGCATAAAACATTTTTTAATGCTTTATGGGTAGAAAATATTATGCCTAAGAGGGAAATAGGTATGTCACTATTTCAACTTCTATATGGTCTGAATGCAGAGATACCAATTACCTAGCAACTACCATCACTAAAGTTTGCAAAAGTAGTGGAAGACCAAACTTTTGAAAATTTTATTGATAAGAGGATCATGTACCTAACTGAACTAGAAGAGCAATGAACTATGGTAGTGGACCATATTGCTAAACATCAAAATCAGGTAAAGAAACTCTTCGACAAGAAAGCAAAGATTTGTGAGTTTTAGATTAGAGATCAAGTCTTGTTGTGGGACAAGAGGAGAGAACCAAAAGGAATGCATGTAAAATTTGATTCTTTATAGAGAGGTCCATTCACCATTCAATAATTATATGGTGAAAATAGTTTATTTCTAGAATATCAAGATAGAACACCATTCTCACTACCTCATAGTGGGCAACATTTGAAACATTTCAATCTTTGAAGTATCAGATAATTTCATTTGTACATTTGTATAATTTTTTATTTTTATTTTTATTTTTGGTAGCTTGACTTCATGGCTCAATGGCATGGATGAAGACACTTAGAGACTAGATTCTACTCCCTTTGATCATTTCAAACATCAATCGATGGAAGTTCCCTAGCTAGAGCTAGCTATTGTTCCTAGAATTAGCTATGCTGATTTTGTGAACAACCCCTATGAAACTTGTCTATTTCATAATCTATACTCTAAGTTCATCATTCGAGACAAATTTATCTTGATCTCAGATGAAGTTAACTGACATCTTGGAAAATTTTACAACACTCCCTTATCACAGTTTATTTAAAATCATGAAACTTGTAGTTTTGATCTGATCAAAATGTCAATTTTGATCATTTTTAAGGTGCTAGCGTAATTTCATTCTTTCCATGAAAAAGTAGAAAAAATCACCACTCTTGCATGTTTTCATTCTTTCCATGCAAAAGTGGCAAAAATCACCACTCTTGCATGTTTTCCTTCTTTCCGTGCAAAAGCGACAAAAATCACCGCTCTTGCATGTTTTCATTTTTCCATGCACTAGCGATGATTTTTGCCACTTTTACAAAAAAAATCATTTTTTGCCTCTTTATGCATTGGTGGAAATTTTTTACACCAATGCATGACTTTCCCTGTCCAATGTGAGGGTGGTAATTTTTACCACCCAAGCAGAGATTTTGGAAAAATATCAAAAATCATGTAGCATTTATGGCCACACATGTCGAGTTGGTAAAAATCATTTTGGGGAATTTAAATTGTCTTTTGATTGTAATTTTGATCATTTCAAGTTTCTTAAGACTCCTCCTTGTAATAATTCAACCGTGCAAGTGAGTAAGATTACGGATTCACCGACTGCCAAGCTTAAGACTTCGAGATTGCCAGGTAAGTTTTAGTTTTTAGTTTTACTTCTAAGTTTTATTTTTTGAGTTTTCTTTTCCTTTAGGTTGGTATTTTATTTTTATTTGGTTTTTATTTTCAATTTCCTCCCTCATTTTATAACTTTAACCTAGTGAGCCTAGCTAGCAGCTAAGTCCGCCAACCCCTCATATGCAAGGGCAGTGATTTTTATCGCCCATGCAAATTGAAGTTTCTACCACGTACAACATCAACATTTTTTGCTGCTTCTACATGCAGATGACATGCTTCAGTGGTAAAATTGGCCACTTCTACATAAATACAATTTTATCCTCCTACAAGGGTGGCAATTTTTGCCGCAAAAAGTAAAAGGTAAATACCCCCTATATGCAAGAGTGGTAATTTTTGTTGCCCATGCAAACATCTTCTCAAATTTCTTAACTCTAGGATATTTTAAATTTTTCCCTTATGAGCCTACTTTCCTATTTTTTTTGCCTCCTCGTACTTTATCCCTTTCAAATGCATCCCCATGGTTGTGATCATCGACATACAATTTTCCCAGATTACCAGTATTTCTCCTAATTGCATGATCATGACTTTTGTTGCAGTTTCTTCTATGGATCCTTCTTCATCGACATCTTTTTGATTGAGGTCCTTTTAGATGACTAAATTTTCTCTGAAAAAGTTGAAGGCAATGAAGTATAAATATCAAGGTGTTTTTCCAATCACCTTAGTTACTTCTAATATTGATGACATTAAAGATATAGAGATCGATCATGTGGACATGGCTGAGTTCATGAAAAGAACTAACTCAAGCAATTCCAGCCACGAAATGAAGAAGATAATTAATAGTAATATTTATTTGGTATCTTCTTTCCCTATAGAAGCTCACCACATAGAATTTGTTCTCCAATGTGCTCAGTTTTATAATAAGGATATCAGGGTTATGTTAGATGCTAGTGGTAATGTGATAATTAGACTAGATCTTGAGATCATTGATAAAGTATTCATGTGCCCTCTTGCTATAGAAGTGATAAAGATTAATTTTTTTGAAGCACAAAGAGAATATGACAAAGATATTGAAAAAGTGAAGAAGGTAATCAACAATAAATGGCTAAAGACTCTAAGGGAAAATTTGTCAAGGTGGCCACAGAGTTTTCTAAGAAGTGACTTTACTAAAAAAGTTGGTGATCTGATAACTCTTCTCAATAAGATAATAGGTTTACCCTCTTCTTCTCAATTTCATGAATGGATGTATCCCTTCATCAAGATAACTAAGGCAAACAAGTCATCTTATGGGGAAACTAAATCAGTAATGCTTTGCATGAGCAATTTACGAAAGTATCCACTACCTTCAAATTCTACATGACCTCTTACCTGATCTATATTACAGCTTCAATGAGAGTCTTTCTAGGTTTAACATCAGAAGGAGATAGGAGAGTAACCCCAGTGTATCAATACTAACCTTAGTTAACATTGAAGGGTTTTATTCATCATTTCAGGAGAGTAAATGATGCTTTGTTTTTAGTATTTTTGTATCTTTTTTATCCTCAATTAGAATAAAGAGGAGTGTTAGATGAGGCCTGGATAGTTGTGAATGATTTTGGATGTATGTTTTTACAATTTATTTATTTCTCATACCTAAGGGTTGATATTTTCCAAGGTCATCCTTATATGCTTTTGAGATTCCCCTCAAATAAATTAGTCTTAATAGAACTATGCAGACAAATGATCATCATGCATAACAAATAGAGGGAACTCAAAAAGCTCAGTTTGAGGTTTTTAGTTGAAATTGGTAGGTTTTCAGTGTTAACCACTAGAAAGGCTAGAGCCATAGAAACTGAAATGCAACTCGTGACCTTGAAGCAATTCAAAAGAAGACCAAATTTTGATTACAGGGGTATGAAGGATGTAATCAAGAGGAAAACCTAATTTCAAGAACCCATGATTGAAGATGTTTGGGTAGATTTTAGAACAACAAAAGATGTTAGGAAAATGGACTATAGTAGGTTATCTCTTACACAGATTGAATATCTGGGACTTGCTGATATCCCTAAGAATTTGGTGGATGATGGAGATTTGATTAATGATAGATATAATATTGAATATATTGGCAATGCCCCTCTTCCTTCAGTTCAGTGGTCACAAAAAGAGTTGACTTCCTTGAGGAAAATATTTGAACCTATATTAACAAACACCAATAATTGGTTAACAAATAAAGGAATTAATTTGAAAGAATTCATCACAGGTTCAAAAGCTGAATTTCAATAGAAAATAAGAAGAAAAGCAAAAAATAGGATGAAGAACAAAAGTGATGTCACTTCTTTTAAGCCACATAAGCCTAAGATCATATTTGTGATGAACAAGTCAAAAGTTATAGAAAAAGAGTCATAAATAAAAGATAGAGGAGTTGAGAAACAAGGCACTGAATATCTGGTGATGAAATAGATGGAGACTAATGATAGGCTTAAAAATCAACCAGAGAAAGAAATTTTATCTCCACAAGGGAATGTGCAACAAGAAATAGGAATCTCTTCTTCCCTACTTGACACACCTATTGTAACTCCACCTATTTCTCTGATTAGTGTTCCCTCTTTTGGATCACCCTCTCATTCCAAAATAATTTTTGACAACCCTCAAATCACTTTTGAAGATATTCCTCATTCTTCATGGTCAATTCCCAGTTTGTCATCCCCATCTTTTAATATTGAAGATAGTTCTGCTTTTGATCACTCAACAAAAGGTGCAGTTTTTGATGATACTCCACCTATTATTTCCACTACCTGTGGGAGTGCAACTTTGGTAACGCTAACAATGGAGATAGATACTAATGTAAGTGCTCATGTGATCCCACCATGGTTATCAGCTTATACACCCAAAAGGAAGAAGCAAACCATCTCTCTAGATGACTTTGATTTCAATAAAATGGTGCCAGTAAAAGCCAAGGCCCTAAAGAAGCCAAGGATTCTTTCAAAAATGATTGGGGATAAGGGAAACAAATTTCTAAAAATTACAAGACCTCCACAGGATAAAACCTTTGAAAATTTTGATGTAAGTGATTAATCTATCTCTAGAGTTGAATTAGGTAAAATAACTCATGAGAGTGTCAAGAGTGATATGCAGTTAGCCATGGACATCCTAATTCAAAAATTTGATAGAGAGAAAGAAATGAAGGATCACTACAAAGTAATGGTGGAACAATTAATTGTAGTGGTAAGGAGAATTACTTTCACTCCAGAAATAGTAACTCTTGAAGCCATTTCCATATAAGACCCCGTTATTCAAAATGCAAAAACTACCTATGTCAAAGGAAAAGTACTTAAAGAGTACTTTGACAAGATGCATGAACAAGGAGTTTCCTTACTCAAAGAGTTATCTGAGAAGACATATAAAATGAGAAAAATAAGAGTAAAACTTGATGATCTCATTAATGTTATTTCTCAAGATATTGAAAGCATAGAAAAGTTTCTTGACAAATGGATGGATATGAGGAAACTAAAAATAAGAACTCTAATATCAATCGATGTCATTATTGATAGAGACTCTTACACTAAAAATAAAGAGGCATTGACATATATAAGTTAGGTGCTTAAGGAGTTTCTCAGTGACCTTCAATCTTCAAGGAAACTTAGTGAACAAAATAATGTCAGTCTTTTGCATAAATTGGAGGAGCTACCTTGCAAAATTACATCACAAGATAACTAATTATTTTTAGCAAAAGAAATGATTTAGGAATTTGAAAGTATGTTCCAGAAAGACTTTGAAGATAAGGCATTTTCAATAGCCTCTGTGGACAATATTATGGATAATCAGTTAACTCTAGATAATCTGAAAACCAAGTTAACTATTCATGCAAAATTAGTCACATTAGTAAGAGATGCCATAGCCAGAGCTAAGATGATTTTCAAGAACACTGTTAGTCCAAACAGTATCGGGATGTAAGCAGTGATCACTATGAATGATGCTCAAATGAAGAAAGATGGGGATACAAATTGAAACTATTTTTCCTTGGTTTAATTTCCACTTTTTAGATGTACTTTTTTAATCGCTTTGGATATTTTTACATGTACTTTTTTCATATGTAATTACATGTAAAAATATAGGAAGTCCTAAGTCAAAAAGGACTCTTATCTTTGACTCAGCCAAAGTAATTAGGTATTTTCTAAAATCTTCAAGGCCTCTCCCTATAAATAAAGAGGGCCTCTATTGAAAATATATATTTGAGTTATTGGAAGAAAAACTTTGCCAAAATTGAAATGCCTTTTGAGACTTTAAGCTCAGACTGTAAATCATATTTTATCAAGTGAATGAGAAAGAAAGTGACTTTCCAAACTTTGTATTATAATAACTTGTGTTGTGTAGGAAATTGTTCTTATTTCCTTTTCCTAATACAATCTTATCTATTTGATTAAATAAGTAGAGTGAGTGAAAATAATCTATAAGATGTTCTAAAGTTGATTATGGAGACTTTGTGCTACTATAATTGTCTTTAGTTTGTGTTTTATTGTTTTAGAATGAAAGATATTAGAAAGACTTTGAACTACTTATATCTTTTGTGATTATACACTTTGTTGTAGTTTTTGGTGAAGACTTTAGGCTGCACCCCATTCTACTATGATATAAGTTATAAATCCACAAGAGGACCAATGATAGGCTTTGTACTCTCGTGGGTTTCTTGTGAATTCAATTAATATCAAGGATTTTTTTCTTTACTTTGTAAACATCATTTCTAAAAAAAGAGAAATGGATGATATGATCTCACTCTTGAATTAATATTTAGTTTAGATTAAGTTTGTATTATTTTATAGGGAACCTCCCCTTGCTGGGAAAAGAGGAGGGCATGCAGGTCACTTGGGTGGTGGTGAATTGGGAAAATGACATCCCCAGGGAAGGTAGATTGTGGTAATTTTCCATTATTTAATATAAAATATTGACTAAATAACTTAAAACTTAGTAGAATCCACCCGTAGACGTAGAATCCAAACTATTGAATACATTCCAGTTGATCCATATTTTCAATTATACGACTTGAGGGGCAATGATGCAGGAATTTTGGCCAACAAATACTTTCACAACATGTGGCACGAGAACAACTTAACTCATGATTATGTGGCACTGCATGGATCATGTATAGGGTCAAACCTACACTCCCAACTTGCACCTGATTAAAAAATTCTGGTAAAGATTTGTAAATTTATTAATTGGAAAATTTAAAAATTATAAAATTTGTATAAATTAGTTAATTAGTGAAAAATATATTTTTTAAATAATTTAGATTGGATATATTTGTATGGATATGAAGCAATGTTAATTACTTGTATTTGTATGTCTTTTTAGTTGAATAAAAGATCTTTTTTAGATATTAGGTTTATTATTTTTTGGGTTTTATTATTGAACTTGTGAAAAGGCGATAATCATTGATTTTATAGAAGAATTGATCATGGGCCATTGGTTATTAAAATGATACTTTTTCCTATTGGTATGAATTTTCCCAATTTAAATACCAGTTATAGGAAAACTCATATGGATATGGGGTTACATGAATATATGTGTGTCAGCATGACTTATCGTGGGGTGTCACAACAAATCATGGGGTGCAACGATTATCCAAAGATATTTCAGGGTTGATTGTGACATTTTATCTATCACTCACAAGGATATTAGGTCAACCTTCGGAGTGCATCCATGTTTTAGTTATATAAAAAATAATACATGTACCTACTAGATAATACCTGAAGATACCTAGAACTATTTGTAACTACCTACAACTACATAGATATACCTACATTTTACCCCTATTTGTGTTTTAGAGATACTTGGCAATACATGTAGGTGTAATGAGTTACATGGAGCAACCTGGGCATATCTACATATACATGGAACAATGTCAAATGGTTACAATGGTGTGTCCATTTATTCAAACAAAAGATGATCTTCATTTATTGATCATTTTGTGGTCCCCATTATTAAACCTGGGAAGAGGCAATAACCATTCATTTTTAGACATATGTAATGAAATGTTACATCAAACGCTTGAATGTTAGTGACTCTGCCCACCAGGGTCTTAACACCCCACCATGCTTCTGATAATCCCATCCTTAGGATGGGTTTGTGCCTCCACGCACATATAGGATCCCTAGACAAACACTACCATACTGACATTACCACTTGAGACTTGAAACTCAAACATAGGTGTGCACTTTGATACCACATGTAATGAACCATTACACCAAAAGCTCAGAGTGTTAGTGAATTTGCCCATTAGGATATTCACAACATACTTGATTATGAACCGTTGATTATTTATAAAGATGTATAACCCTAAATTGAGAATGTGTAAAGGGTTAAAAGCATAGAATAGCCTATACACAAGGATGAATGAAACTATTCTAAAGTAGGTCAATTCATTGAAAACTCAGATAAATGAATATTTTGAATTGAAATGCTAAGTTGTGTTAAATATAGAAAGTACATTCAAAACAATACTATGATTTCATAAACATGAAGAAGATATAATAATTAGCTCATCTATAAATGCATAGGTGGATTTGAGATATGTAGAGGTTGAAATAGGTACAAACAAGATTAGGATCCAATTGTCACATTCTAGAAATATTAAATCTTGGAAACCTAGACACTTGTGTTAGCTTTGAGATATTTATGTCAATGTAAGTTTCCTAATACAAACATCATTATCCAATATTGAATATTCATTATATTATGAAGTGACCACCTGGAGCCTTCTAAGTTTTATGTCACCTTTATGTTGATGTCCTTTCTTTGTGCACATAGGGTGTAAATGACTGTTTATGGAGAAAAACCACATCTCTTCACCTTAGGTCTTTGTACCTTGCCAAAAATGGGTTAGTGGGTTCATGAATTCAAGCTGACCTCAAGGATACCTATGTCAATGAGTATTTCCCACATAGCCATTATTCTAAAGAGGGCCTCAAAAATATATAATTCTCCCCTAAGTGTTGGCTTGTGTGTGCACAAGGGTGCAATATGCTAAATGAAAGGGCATGTAATGATCTAACTTGTAACTTGACAAATATTAATCATGGGTTGCTCTTTGAATGCTTAAAACCTATAATATGACTGATCCTATGACCAATATAGAAATAGAAGAGAATAGGGTGGTTATAATTAATTAAAAGTTGATTTGATAGATGTGTGCTTGGTAAGCTTTTTGAATATGACGTGATGATATTGAATGGTATTTGTTTTGTATTTATGCCACATCTTTTGAGAACATCTCATGATAGGGTTCAATAAGACAAATAGATCGACCCATATGTTTCAAAACATTTGCAATTTGGATGACTTTTGAGAACTATACATATGATAAGAATTTGTACACTTGTGTTGATTTAAGTGTCCCTATGTGGGATACAAGTGTCCAATAGGATAAGAAGCTACCGAGGATTTAAAACTGATAGTGAAAGATATAAACCAAGTTTTAGGCTTGTTGTATAGTGTAAGACATCTGAGTCATTAGAAATGATAGGGTTGGACCAAAAGATAAGCAATTTGACATAGATAGATGGGGAATGCAAGCCCTTCAGCAATAGGGAGGTCTAAAACTAAAGAGTAGAGACCTAAAAGGTATTTGTCAAGTATACAAGATTGAAATGTTATATAAATCAAATTTTAGTATGTATATTTTCTTCCCTTTAATCTAGCAATGCATGTAATGATTAAATAACTAGTTTAAAAGAAAGAAATGCATAACTAGGTTTGTGCAACACACATGCCTTTTTTTTAGCCCACTTTGAGTGATTTCTTGGGGTATGCCCCATAACAAAGAGCATGTTATAGTATAAATAAGTGTATATAATCTAAAATTTGAAATAATTGAAATTCTTGAAAAGAAAGAGGGCAAGGAAGGAGTACACCTGTTTGTCGATCCAACCATGTTGCCCCTTGGTACTTTGACTTGATAAATATGATTCCTTATGAAGCATTGGAGATGAGAGAGTTTCAAAATTGAACCTTAGACATTTGAAGAGGGAGATTGGAAGGTAATTATGCCCTTAATCTAGGGTGGATGCATAAAGTTGGGGGACAAAAAAATGACACAATGAAAAATATAAAACATTTTTTGTAAAGGACGTACACCCTTTTTGTATAAAAAACCAATGGGTATGTGCATAGATTTAGGGGGAAATTATGTGGACATAACCCATAACACTTATGTGTTATTTTTATAACATGTACACATTATGGCTCTAAATTTCCAAGCCATAATGTGTACATGTTATAACAATAATGCATAAGTGTTATTAAAACTTATAGAAACACGTACACGTTATAAGAATGTGTATGTATTTCTATAAGTTTCAATAAAGTGTATGTATTATTAAAACTACAAAATAAAAAAAAAACCTCATCCTCCTCATTCTTCTCATTCATGTTTTGTTGATTCACATTCACATTTTCCCCTCAATCTCCCATTTTTTCTTGCAATATTCATGTTTTGCCCTTCATTCGCTAGATTGATGATGTCATCATGAAAAAGAGGTATGTTTTTTGTATCTTAAATCATTTTTTTATTTTTTGTGAATATGAATTGCATCTAGTTTATTTTTTCATTTTTCTCCAAAAAGGTCAGCACGCTCTACCAAACCCTCCACAAATCCTCTGCCTAGACTTCCATCTAACCCTCCTAACCCTCCACCCAATCCTCTACCTAACCCTCCTGTAGTTCCCCTAGATACCTGAAATAGATAGAAAGATATAGTTGCTCACATATAAGAAAACATAATTGAAATTGAACAAATAATTAGGAGAATGAGGGAGCCCACTTCCACAAACACCCACTGCACCTATTTGGATAATAACCTAGAATTAGTATTAGGTCAAGTTGACTTGATAATGAGTCAAATTGATAGATGGAGGTCATAAAAGGATAGTTGTAGGGATTACTATGCTGAAAATTTGTTAGCATTTAAGGTGAAAAACAAAAACATAACAAAGATTAAATTTATGCCTTATTTATTGACCTAACCACTAATGCCCCGTTTCCCATAACGATCAAACATTTCCCAATCCACTGATGCCAACAAGATTTATTTAAAGCTAATTTTTGGGAGCGATGGTGGATGGTGTTTGGATATCCCCCTTATAATAACCATGAGGTCCCTTTGTACTTTTTTAGAAAAATCTATTTTGAGTTTGTCCTCAATTAAATTCAAAACTCCTTTGACTACAGTGAGTTTCAAGGTCGAGGGAAAGGCTCCGCACAAGATTGACTAGGTACACGTCATGCACCTAATCGACCTACAAGGATCCCTAGCCAAAAGCCACTTCATCTAGAGATTCCCTCTGTGGTGATAGAGGATGTGGAGATAGACACTTTACATGCACTTAGTGCACTTACTAACACACTCATTCATGATACGAGTAGATTTTCAGAGATAGATGCTCATGATACTCCAACTAGTGGCTATACCCAACCCCACATATGAAGATGTTATTGTGCTATATGCACTATACCCTCAAATGATGATGGTGGTGCTTTAGGGGGATTGGAGGATATGGTCTTGACTGATGATTTTTTGGCACACATTTGGTTTGCATACGTTGGGAGTCTCTACAAACATGCAAATGTCTTTTCTATAAATTTAATGTTAAATTTTAAAGTTATATTTACATTTGAGTAAAAAAATAAAAAATAATTTACATGTTTAAATTGAATAATATATATGTATCTTTTTGAGTCCCAGGAGGAGATGTTGCTTTCGACATCTCAACTAGGTAGTGGGCCAACCTAGGCTACTACATCTATGCATGTGAATCTTATATAATCTATATGTACATTCATACACCTTAATTGCATCTTTGGTAGATTTTGTGTAATAAAATATAAAATACCTAATTTATAATTTTGTTGGGATTTTTATTGTTTGATGTATTAACATAGATTGGCATAACTTGTTAGAAACTCATCCTCCATCTCAACTATGTTTTCAATAACCAAAATAGCGAGTTGAACATTTGCTTGATATCCCATTATATTTAGTTTCCATAGTGGGTCAGTCCTGATCAGTAGGATTGGATGTACATATATATATATATATATATATATATATATATATATATATATATATATATATATATATAATTCATTTGATAAAATTTATTTGGTATAATATATTTCTATCAATTTCCCAATCGAGCATATCATGTCTTCATCAATATGCACACCACTCCTTTCTTTTAAATACTAGCCTCATAGCCAAGCACTTGATTCCTTGTTATCCTAATCACATATAGTGGTTCAATTTCTATGATTGATATCCAAAATGGTCATAGCTAGCAATTCAATTCCCATCTTGATTCCATCTGAGCATAATAATTTCATCTCTATCTATGGGGTTATGAATTTAGATGGCATAACCTCTTGATCCCATTATACCTAGTCAATTCCATTGGTTTGTTGGGAGAGTGTCCATTAGATCCCATTAGTTTATTGGGAGAGCATCAACTATAAACTATAGCCTATATGTATATGGCATAGGCCTTATGATCATATAAAAATAGGGGACCTCAACCCCATATAGATAGATGGGGTTGAGTAGTTTATTTCCACCAGCTACTTAGGGGGACCAAAGACCTACTATATCTAGTTGGGGGAGAGGTCCTATCTATATCCATTGATGTAGAGATATATCAACTTCTATACCAAACTTTTCTTATATCCCTTCCTTTGAAGGTTTTCCTTCATCCATTCATAACTCATTCAATTATTCCTTTATTCAATCAAATAACAATGATAATATTAGTCAAATCAATCCTTCTATCTTCTTATCACACTCTCTTTACATCCTTGGTCATGTCACTAACTCAAAATCTATGTCTGCTTACCCCTCACATACACCTTTCTAGCTTTACCTTCTACTATCCCTATTTTTGGGTAAAACTCCTTATCTAGGCCTTAACCCTTTTCCCTTAAACCTTCTCCCTTAACCCTTCTCTATCCCTAACACTAGATCACAACCTCATTTACATACTTTTCCATATGTGACAAGTCTGAAACCACCTCCATTAGTGAGAAGACATAAATAATGTATGATTACAAGTTTTTTGAAATTTTCAATGGTTAAATCTCATTTTATACACTAAACCCTAGAATCAGGGTTTCTAGGCCATTACCAAGGCCAAGAGAACACTAAAGGGGATAACTTTTGTTTTAGTGGGTTTCAAAACCCCAAACCTATTTTATTGGGTCTATATTGACCCTATACAACTTTCTCATTTAGACAACAAGTTCTAAAAGCCCATAATTAATTTCAAACTCAAAACTTTTAGTTTATAACCTTGCCTATGCACAAAAAAAATAGGGTACAAGGTTACTTTGCCTTTCCTTAAACTTATAATATATTCAAAATCTAATATGGGATTATATATAATTCTATTGAATATCTTATATCCCTTACAATCTCAATGGAATCCCAAACTAGTTTCAACATAATAAAACTCAGTCCTTTGACTGTATGCTGCCCTTTAGCAAATAGGGTACTCAGGGATTGTTTCATCTTTCAATGTCAAAGCACTATAAACCTATATCAAGATGATCTCCCCCTTTATTTAAACTCTTTAGAGTCCAACATTTGAGTTATAAATTACACACCAACTAGACTAACTTAGACCAAGGGAAAACCTATTTAAACTCAAATTCAAATTTAAACATTTTTAAGACACATTTTAGAGCTTGTATTAGCTCAAGATGCCCTTGCTATTTTGACTCAATTTCACAAAATCCACTAAAAACTCCTCCCTCATTATCTTTTCATTCTCCCTCATGAAACTGACATTTCTTGCCTTCAATCTGGTGTTACAAGTCACATGTTACACATATCCACTTGTCACATTCATGCTTCTTGTGATCTCATTATATTTTTTCATATCTTATGCAAGACTAAGTTTGTTAGCAACTTGTTTAATCAATGAATTGCCCAAGTTATTAATTATTAGGTTGTTTGTTTAGCTAATGACTAGGGTGGACACTCCTCCATCATTGTGAGTCAAGACAGACTCAAGCATTGTGGCTACAATGTCATCTACATAGGTACTCATAGAGGTATGTATATTCACTTGTAATTTCGAATTGTAATTTAGTAGTTTTATTTTAATAATTTTACTATATACTTTGGCAAATATAACTTATATGCATGAATGTATTGTGTATGTAGGGCTGTCATATGACATTTGATACTCCAATTCAGATGACTACTACAATAGCTCCTCATGAGAATAAATAGTACATAAAGATTAATCTTCTACTTAGATATACTAGATCAGATATATGGTCAAAGTCATGTGAGGATGTCATGTTAGTAAGTTGAAATGATGGTAAAACTTAATATGTGTTGATTAGAATTAGAGGTTTGGAACTCTAGTCATCCATCCATTCTTGTTACTCACACTCATTCCAAATAAAGTCCATGCATGCAAAACAAAAGCATGCCAAGTGTCATGCATTAATAGTCAAAGAACCTGCATTTGAGCTATGAAATGAGTGAATCTCACTTGAACCTATTAGAGTCATATAATCCTCATAGTTTGCCAAGTATTTTTCCTCCATCAACCAAAAATGTCTATGAATAGTAAAATTTACTTGACCACCATGACATATGTTCTCATTACAATAGTCAACCACAGTTTTTGCATCAATAAAATTAGCAACATTGTCATATTTTAAATCCTCCCTTGCAATGGCTCTCTTTATACATTCTCCAACACCATCATGCTCCCCTTTTCCGTGTCCAGCCTCAATGAAACTCCAAATATGTTCTACACAAGTGGTAACATGTATCCTACTCAACCAATAAAACATATGTGCATTATTGAATTGTGATGTACAATTGTCTGATCAAATGTAATGTCATTTGAAATTAATTTTCATTTAAATCAACTATCCATAGAACTTATCAAAATAACCTTGCACATACTCTATACAATGTGATCAGTCATCACTGATATAGAAATGGTACTCCCTTAATATTTTTTGATGTTCCTCTATACTATTAGGTGCATGCATGAATGCTATATGCATGAATATGGTAATTTGTGTTGAGTTGTAATACTGTGATTGAACTTTCATTTATGGTTTAAATGTGTAATTTTCTACAAAGTTGACTATTAAAATAATAGAATCAAGTGGGAATGTGTCCTTTCTTACCCTGAAATTTTCATCCAATGCTTTAGCCCTATGTGTGTGCCTTGCTTACTCATAAACAATTTTATCCATGAATTCAACCATAAATTATGAAACATGTATCTCTTTTGTAACAAGCTCACACCTTTTAGATTATTTGCCATATTTTACTTGATAAGTCATAGATTTGTATTTGATCAAACCAACTAATTCCTATCTAATTACATTGTACACTCCTCATGGATACATTTTTTCAATTTTGGTAATCCACCACAAATTCTGTAATTTACATCGAAACATGCCTTCTTATAAAAAGAACTATCCATCTTGTCTTTTACAAAAAAAAATTGAAATAAATTCCATGGCTGATTTTGGGAGAACTTATATGCCACACTCCTACAAAATGTTAGTAGTATGCAAAGTACATGAATATGGAAAAAAACATCATAGTGAATTGAAAATTCAACATGTTGCCTACAACAACAAGTGGTGCATGTGTGATTTATTTTTACATAAAAAAGTTTGGCCATCTCAAAAAGTCTTTGATTAATAATAATTTGTGGATATTTTTTCAAAAACTTAGAGTACAATTGTGTTTGAGTCATATCCAAGAAATGTTTCGGATGTGGTTCATGATTATGAGAAGCAAATATTCTTTTTAATACATCTCTTGCATTGGGCAAAACTCTTGTATTATATTTCCAAAAGTATGCAAATAAGTCTTTCAAAGCATCGACTATAGCCTTGTCCTTTCATGGAAGTCAACCAGAGAATGCCAGAGCTATTTTGTATTGGGTTCATTAAGTCTTTCACATCTTGAAATTTTTTTTATTAATGTTTTTCTATTTATATCAAGTTTATGACTTGTTTTTGAAATCAATCATTTCCCCTATTTTAGCACTAACTACACAAGTTGTCATAACTATGTCGGGTAGCACTATAACATTTGTTACTTGATTTTGGGCCTAAAAATGATATGCATCATGTATATTTTCAATATTTTCATCATTTTCATTATCCATGTTAGATGTTCTTATTCTTAATGTGTACATTATAGGTCTCATCTTAAGCAATTTCATCAATGAAACAAATAATTGACATCTTTGACTATCATATTCCAAATTATGAAACTATCCCAAATTTCTTGAGTCAATCTTCTTGAATGGTGGTCGGACATTTTATTATGCATTGGTTTCAAAATATTTTCATTGACTTCAATTTAGTACTTATCTTTTCTATACACAATTCTTAGAGGTGTTGTTATCGATGGAATCTATTCAAAGGGTGTTTCAAAATAATTATATGTTTCCATGAAATTTTATTCATTATTAATTTCATCATTATTCGAGTCTATTAAATTTTATTTATTATTTGTGGGTTAATTATCATGCATAGGCTCTTCATCAACATAATAAAAAAATTTAAACTTTGAATGTGAATTTTCAACATTATTTAATTTTTTATTGTCAATTTTGTCATAATTTAATTCATTATTATGAATTTTATCATAATTCAATTCATTATTATAAATTTCAATATTATTCAATTGATTATTATCAATTGCCTCATTATCTAAGTCATTTAGATCATTAGGGTTAGTGTTTGTACCTTATATGGAACGAATTGCTTGCATTTGTACCTTGTTTTTTTCTGTCAACTATTCTAATTGCTCTGATGTTTTGTTATTCAAATTCTTCCTCTTATTTGAATCTGAACCAGATCCCATTTTGACAAAAGCAACCAAGAAATTACATCAAATATGGGGTCCAAAAAAAATTACAACAAAGAAAGTACATAGAGTACGCAGCGAATGTCTACAAGGACAAAAATCTCAATTAGGGATAAAAATAGACATTGAAAAGTGAGTTTTTGTTTGTACTCTAAGGAACACGTATGTGTTATATGAATGTGTACACATTACTATAATGTGTAAGCATTCCTTGAAGTATAGCCATATGCTATACTAAAAATAAAAAAGGCTCATATTTAAACATTTTTTCCATTATAATACTATAATATGATGCAATAGCACTCAATAAGACTATAATATGATGCATAAATCCTTAATATGATGTAATAAGACTATAAAATATTTTAATAACACTATCATATCATGTAATAAGGCTCAATATCATTCAATAATACTATCATATGTTGTAATAAGATTATCATGTGATGCAATAAGACTATCATGCGATGCAATAAGGCTATCATATGATGCAATAAATCTTCAATATGATGCAATTAGGATATCATATGATGAAATAAGGCTAAATATGATGTATAAATCCCCAATATGATGCATAAATATCTAATACATGATAAAATAAGACTATTGATAAGACTATGAAGGAAAAAGACTAATAAATGATGCAATAAGGCTTAATATGTAAGACAAAATGAACTAAGTTTTCCCAAAATCCCATCATAGGTCATTACAAAACTAAGTGGATAACAGGTTTTTAGACACCGAAATCGTGTCTAACCTTGGTCCTCTTTCCCCCTTGGTCTAATTCTAACCCTATCCTAACCCATTTCTAGCCTAGGTCTTATTAATTGGAAATAATCAACTATTTTTAATTAAATAAGTCCCCTTTTCCCCCCTCCTTTGACACCTCGCCTAGGACACCTCGCCTAGGACACCTCGCCTTAGACTAATTCCCATCCTATGACTCACCCTAGACCTATTCTCACTCCTTCCAACCACCTAACAAACTCTCGTGCGCATTTAGCTTCCCTTCGACCAATTCTCCAACGGACTTTGCACTTGGTGGATGCAGAACAGGCTTGCTGGCCTTTTTGCCCGTTCTAACCCCACCGACGTCGGTCACCTGTCGGCCGACGCCGGTGGGATCGCCGACGTTGGTTTTACTTAACCGGCTTGTCTTTCTCCTTATCGGCTAATCACAAAATCTGGAGCTTCTAATCACGAATCCAATCACATCCAGAATCACAATTTCTCAATCACAACGGTGAATCACAACTCCACATCAGGTTCTCAATCACGGGAGCTCATCAGGGATCTGCCAAACTCTTTGTGTCTCTCTCTCTCTCACTCGACTCAGAAAGCTTCTCCATCAGCAACAGGGTTTACATCTGGCAACACCAGCAATGAACACCAGGATCAACACCTCTTCAGCAGGGCACAGGTAAGTACTCTGTTTGTTTCCATTGTGTTTTCTAGTCATTTCTAAACTAGATTTAGCACTCTTTTCCCCCAACCCAGACTGCTAACCAACCTAGACAGACCCGGATTCCTATCTCCCTGATTGGCTTCCTCTACCCCTCTGTCCATTTAACTCCCTTGCATCTCTGCATAGCCCCTTTAACTGCCTCAAACCAGACTCAGACTCGTCCACAGACCTCTCAAACAGACCACAGACCAAACCCGGACCATTTACAGACCAACCACGGACCAGAAACTTGACCAAGACCCATCTTCAGGCCATTGCCCCGATCGACGCCGGTCATTACCCCAATCGACGTCGGCATACTAACCGATGTCGGCATCCTTAGACCACCGACGCTGGTAGAACCACCGACGCCGGTGACTGTTACTAGCCGACAGTATCTTCCAGGTAAGCCTTTGCTTTCTTTTCTCTTTCAGTTTGTTATTATATTAGTATTTTAGCATTCTATTATTTATCACACTTCTTTTTATCAAATAGTGGGTTGACCTCCCTTAAGGAAGTTTTATACTTCTGGGAACGAGCTTTCGCTTGGCAATCCACCATCTATCCATCTAACACCTTTTTCTCCAAGTCTTCTTCTTTGCAGGTGTCATTCCTCCACAGCCAAAGAGGAGTACTCACAGCGTCTGGATTACGGTGCGCAGACTACATCCAGGTTCTTCTTACCTTGACCATCTCTTTAGTTTCTTCTCTCCCTTGAATCTGAAAGCAAATTTTGAATAGAAACATTCTGGCACGCCCGGTGGGACCCTTAGGGCCTTCCTGGGTTCCTTTCCTTCTTTTCATTCATTTAGGTGCATTAGGTTCTTACCTTTTCACCTCCTTCTTCTTCTCTCAATGAAATTATAAGCAGGAATTAAAAAGAATCTTTCTTTTCTTTCCTGCACTTCTAGACTAGTCCAACTTCATACTCTCAACCCTTTCTCCAACTTGTCTTCATAACAAACTTCACATTTTGACTTGGGCATTAAAATGTATTGCACTTTCATTTCTGCTTATGCTTGCATTAGTCCACATCTAGTAACTTAACCGCATATTGAATAAATCTAGACCACTCTATGTTACACTACCAGACCACATGCACTAAAACAAACATTAAACACACTTGAGACAAGGCCCGACTGGGATTTCATCCCCCAGCGGATACCTTACCCCTTCCTGGCAATCTCACTTGGATTTCATCACCAAGGGGAAAGCCCACTCCGTTCTCTGGCGGAGTATAATCTCTAGGCAAGGTATATCTTGGCTAAGCGAGACCAGCTAACCACTGGAATCGTGAAGTGAGGGGAGCTTGCTCCTTAGCACCAGGACACGTACCGAACCTAATACAGACTTTGAGCACCTTAACAAGACCCGAAACCATCTCTAGAATACCTTCTTCTAGGACCCTTTTATCATCCAACCTCCCCTAACATTCATCTAAGGCATAAGCCACAAGATTCTAAAGTTAATTCTTAAGATTTAGCACTTAGTGTCTACCTGTCTCTCTCTATTTTTCTCTTCTCATCTGTTTGTTTGAGTGAGTGAGGATGCTTTTTTTATTGTTTTTCCAAGAATCTCCAAATCTTTTGGGTCTCTAGAAAACACAGTCACTGGCATCAGTTTTATCACCGACATCGGTTTCCCTTCTTACTGGCATCGGCTTCACCACCGACGTCAGCTACCTTACTTCACCGGCATCGGTCATCTGACCGACGTCGGCCAACCTTTTTCACCAACATCAGTTTTTCAATCGACGTCGGTCACTGTCCAGACCCTTTTTTCAAAACAGCAACCTCAAACCTGACCCTTTTCTTGCCTAAACATCCATTCTAGTTTTCTAAGACTGCAAGAATACAGTTTCTGGAACCTAACTCTCTTTTCGACCACTATAACCATTAACTGCTTTCGCCTACCTTGTCCCTAATCAGTCCTATCATGGAGTTTCACTCGGAGACTGAAATAACTCCTACAGGACCGACCCCAACCCCGACTCTCATCATCCCTGAAGGGGACCAAGATTTTGCAAGATTCTTGGACCTCAACAGCGCAGCCCTCCAAAACTATCTTGCAAGAAACCCAACGCGAGACCTTTCGGGTGAAGCGGTGATGACATCGACACCATTCGCCACACAACCTTTTATGACCCAGCCTTTTGCCTCAACCATTGACCCGACCATGGCCAATATGCAAAGTTTGGCCTCCCCGTCTATCTTTCAACCATACACAATTCAACCAAGTTCTACATCATACCAGAACTTGATTGCCTCGACCCCTCACACTCTTGTGCCCGCAAATACAGGAGTGTCTAGCTCGCCCTTTGTCAATGTTGTCATGCAACCACCTTTGGCGGTACCTAGTCATCTTATGTCTTCTATGTCCATAACCCAACCACACTTGGCCTCTACATCTATCCCTGCAACTAGTCATCCGTACATTGTACAACTGACTACATCGCATACCTCCTCTAGCCTCTTTCAGGTGCCTTACAAACTAGGGGGCGCTCAACCCGCCAATCCATCAGCAGATCTTATCAAGATGCTGATGGATAAAATGTCCAATCTCGAAGTCTCCATTTCCGGCTCAAGCAATACCTTGTCATACGACCAGATTTGCAACGAGCCCATCCATCCTTCCACTCAAGCAATACCTTGTCAGACTGGTATAGCTCTCTTGCCAGACACTCTATCTTTTCATTCACTCAACTCGCCCAATTATTTCTTGACCATTTTTCCATCAACATTACTAAACAAGTCTCTATCACAGACCTTTACTCCATCAGGCAATTCGACGACGAATCCGTAGCCGATTTTGTCACCCGTTGGAGAGGCCTAATCAACCAGCTATCCTTCTCCTTGCCTCAACCCGAGCTCATCGAGCTCTTTTCTCGAGCATGTGCTTGGCACATCTCATCCACCTTGTGGGTTCAAACATTTCACACTTTCGACGAGGCCTTCACCATGGCCCGAAAGCTTGAACTCTGTGCCATTGAAGAGGATAAGGTCAAATTGCGTCATACCAATGCAAAAGTCAATGACCCTTCTTCTTCCAGACCTTCTTCTTCTACCAACTCCAAATCTAAAGGAGTGGCCAACACTGTGGTCATTAGATCACCATCCTTGACAATAACCAATTACTCTCAACCTTCAACATCTTCAAGCATCACCAAACAATTCCAACAATGGTACATCCAGCGTTCATACACTCCACTTAGAGAATCATACACTTCTATTTTGAAAAAACTACTTAAGCAGGGGGTCCTCAATCTCCCTCCAATCTGACCACCTCAATTCGACCCTTCAAAAGTTCTCCCTACATGGTATAGGGAGGCTGACTTCTGCCACTTTCACCGCGTCCATGGCCATGACATCGACAATTGCCGAACCTTCAAAAACATCGTCCAAGACATGATCGACAAGGGGGATCTAGTTTTAGATAACCTGAATGCCTCACCCAACCAACACATCGACATCTTCAAACAACCATTCCTGAACCATCCTCCTACTCAAAACAACATCCAAACCACAACTAATGACTCTCATGACCATGACATTCACACCATCAACACTATATTGCCTATTGTCCCTGACCAACCTCTTCCACAGGATGAAGAACTTTCTTCTCCTATTTGTCTTCCATTGGCTTCTCCTATACTGGAAGATGCCTTGACTATACCTACGCCATTAGCCTTACCTTCATTCGAAGACCTTACCTTGCCTACTCCTCAAACATAAGCAGAAGGCGCGATCATCCCTGCCTCTTGCTCTTTTGAGGAACCGTGCTCTCCTATTTCTTCTCCACCACGAGAAGACCCAACCTCTTTGCCCACTTCAATCGAGGAAGACCCAGTCACGATTTCCTCCTACATTTTGCCTGAGATTGTTACATCTCACCCACCTCCGTCCACATCTAAGCCCAAACCCATCTCTAACCTCTCCTCGCACAATAGTGGCTCTCAACCCAAACCAACGAAGACCACTAGACCACACCGGAGAACTTCTCCTCCACCTTCATCATTGCCCTCTATTTTGGGCCCGCATCCATCCACTCTACTAGGGGTGCTTCCCACTCCAATACCTCACAGAGGCAATTCGCCTCCATTACTCTCTCAACCGACCAGACATATATCTCCTCCAAACCATTGACTAATGCCTCTCAAACCAAAGTCATCAACCCCTACTACAATAAGACATCCAGACCCGTTAGCAAGTTCTTATGCCTTGCTGTTATGGCACTTGTTGCAGTCCTCTCGCATCAACCTCCCGCCTCTTAGACCATATCACTCTCTCGGACCAAAACCACCCTGGTTCGACGACACTTGCATTTGTGCGTACCATCACACGCTTGGGCACGACACTTAGCATTGTCATGCCCTCAAGGTCATCATTTGCCATTATTTGGGGAATGACACCTTTCCTTTTGACCACATTATCCACAAACCTTCAACACCGCCTCTCTCACCTACTCTCGGATCAAGACCCTCTTGGTTCGACAACTCTAAATTTTGCCACTATCATCATACTCTGGGACATGACACTGAGCATTGTTGTGCCCTTAAAGCCCTCACTCATCAACACCAAAAAAAGGATACCCTTCTCACCAAGGATCCTCTTGACCACCCCTTCACCAAATCATCAACACCGACCCATGCTTCTCAAACCTCATCACTTAAATCTGGATCTCCACGCCAGACTATGGTCCCTTTGCCGCCTTTTACCCCCTTATTTGAAATCAACACAGTCAATTTGACCACCAAACCTCAACCAACCTTGACCAATCTGTCAAACATTCTCCCTAGTCGCTGGGGGAATTCAACCTTCATCCACGCTTCGACCAACCTTTTGACGCAATCTCGACCACATATCAATCACTCTTTCAACCCGACCTCGACTAGACTAGCCACCAGACTTTCAATTCAACCTCAACCAAACATTCAACCCAACCAAAGATCATATACCAACCAATCAACCCTCGACCAACCATTGACCAAGTATCAAATGACCAAATCTCAACCAACCATTGACGAATCTTCGACCAAACATTCAACCAGTCTCGACCAATCAACGACCATATCAACCGACTTCCTATCTAGCATCAACCATCATCATGACCAATCTCAAAGAGGCAAATGGGGCAGATTTTTCTCCTAATTGACTCAGACCTCATAGCACATAGCATGGCCCAAGGACTTATTAGACCCTGAGCCCTTTTTTGCCTTCCATCTGTGACCATTTTACTGTTAGTCGAGTACTCGTCCACTTGACACTTACTTTGAGCTCGTCCCTTGAGCAATCCTCATCCTCTTAGTCTTCATTCCCTTCAACCCTAATCCCCTTAACAAATCCTCTTTAACCCTTTTATACAGTTGGGATGCTTTGTCCTAATAAAAGGGAGCCCTTGACCTTCTATAGTCTCGTCCATGACTCACATACCTATCAACAATCAATCAAGATGTCAAAATATCCAAGGTCACTTAAGTCCAAATCAAATTAAAAGACAGACTGCTCCCTTGAAGGACAGCTGTACTATCATTGCTGAAGTTAATAGACTGCTCCCTCGAAGGACAGCTATTCAAAAGCCCTCTTATTAAGCAAAGATCTAGACCACTCCCTTGAAGGATGGCTATGACTAAATCTAGAAATAAATAGCACTATCTTTGAAGCTTCTCACATCGATCAGCTTCACAACTGACCATCAAGCACAATGACATCACTATACAGGCTTCCCGTATTGATCAGCCTCAAAAAAAAAAAAAAAAAAGTCATGGACTGGGCTTATAGTTGTCTCAGGATTTCCTATAAAAAGGGGCAAAGTTATCTCGTCTCTTAAAACGAGTTATCCTATCCTCCTTTCCTATCACCTGCTCAAGGGACTTCGAGTTCACTTTAGTGTCAAAGTGATTTGATTACCGCTTAACACAACCATGGTAACCGACATCATGCATGACTGGGACTCTTGGTTCTCATACCCCCTATCTATGCTGTCTATCTGGCCCTTGTCAATGAAAGAGCAATTTTGCCTTTCACTCTTTTTCTACACTTTGGTCACATTCGACCACATTATTTGTCAAACCAACCCAACCTCAACATTTTCAAACCACAACCCTCATCATCATCCATTATCACATAGTTTCTATGGACACCAATACACATGGAAACTATCGACCCTTGACCCAATTTATGTTAAGCATAAACCAATACTTGCTGACGCATAAATAGACCCTCAATTCATTTTTAGCATACATCCATCACGACTATGGAAAATTGCTAGAGATGAAAGACCCTTGACCAATGTTACAGAATACACCGTTTGGAAAAGGCTGTAGCATCTTTTCGACCATGACCACACTCATCACCGACCACTTTGTCTCTTAGCTCAAACTACATTGGTCTGAGGCCCTATGATCGGGGCTATGTAGGCAGCACTTAGATGACACGCATCTTCTGGGGTCAGCTTAGCCACCCTCGTTTGTTCATCTCTCTGATGAACAAACTTTCTTTCCTCTTTTTGACCATGACCTCCACCTCGACCAATGACCATTGGAGATCACGCATATTTCCTCCAACCTTGACTACTTTTGAGACAACTCTGTCTTAGTTTTGTTTGCACGCATGCTATTCCACAACTAGTTAGCACAAATTGTTTGCAGACCCTTATTTTTGGACCCTCACAAGTATAGGATCGCAAGCTGGTTGATCCGCACTACTTGTGACTTTTTTGTGTTTTTGGGAGCACTTCCTGAGCCCTGGATACCTGGAACACGACGACCATTTGGAGCTACAGCTACGATTGAATAACCCAATCAGCAGACAACTAAATGCTGGGGCCCAGTTATTTTAATTTTGGCACTCCTCGACCTTTTGACTATGACCATTTGACCTACCCATCTCGTGCAGTGGTATGCGCACAATCATGACTTTTGCAGCGTTTTCACTCACTCTCTTTTCTCATCCTCCTTTTGTCAAATTAGCACCTGATTTCAGGTTCCCTTCTCTCGACTCCCACTTTGAGGGGGAATACCTCATCTATCACTCGGGGCAATCCACATCATCCCTTACTTGGGGCAACCAACTCCTATTTTTGTCTTGCGGTTCATCCAGAACAACCAACAAGACAAAAAGGGGCAAATGTAGACACCGAAATCGTGTCTAACCTTGGTCCTCTTTCCCCCTTGGTCTAATTCTAACCCTATCCTAACCCATTTCTAGCCTAGGTCTTATTAATTGGAAATAATCAACTATTTTTAATTAAATAAGTCCCCTTTTCCCCCCTCCTTTGACACCTCGCCTAGGACACCTCGCCTAGGACACCTCGCCTAGGACACCTCGCCTTAGACTAATTCCCATCCTATGACTCACCCTAGACCTATTCTCACTCCTTCCAACCACCTAAAAAACTCTCGTGCACATTTAGCTTCCCTTCGACCAATTCTCCAACAGACTTTGCACTTGGCGGATGCAGAACAGGCTTGCTGGCCTTTTTGCCTGTTCTAACCCCGCCGACGTCGGTCACCTATCGGCCGACACCAGCGGGATCGCCGACATCGGTTTTACTTAACCGGCTTGTCTTTCTCCTTCTCGGCTAATCACAAAATCTGGAGCTTCTAATCACGAATCCAATCACATCCGGAATCACAATTTCTCAATCACGACAGCGAATCACAACTCCACATCAGGTTCTCAATCACGGGAGCTCATCAGGGATCTGCCAAACTCTCTGTGTCTCTCTCTCTCTCTCTCACTCGACTCAAAAAGCTTCTCCATCAGCAATAGGGTTTACATCCGGCAACACCAGCAACGAACACCAGGATCAACACCTCTTTAGCAGGGCACAGGTAAGTACTCTGTTTGTTTCCATTGTGTTTTCTAGTCATTTCTAAACTAGATTTAGCACTCCTTTCCCCCAACCCAGACTACTAACCAACCTAGACAAAACCAGATTCCTATCTCCCTGATTGGCTTCCTCTACCCCTCTGTCCATTTGACTCCCTTGTGAATCACAACTCCACATCAGGTTCTCAATCACGGGAGCTCATCAGGTATCTGCCAAACTCTCTGCGTCTCTCTCTCTCTCTCTCTCACTCGACTCAGAAAGCTTCTCCATCAGCAACAGGGTTTACATCTGGCAACACCAGCAATGAACACCAGGATCAACACCTCTTCAGCAGGGCACAGGTAAGTACTCTGTTTGTTTCCATTGTGTTTTCTAGTCATTTCTAAACTAGATTTAACACTCTTTTCCCCTAACCCAGACTTCTAACCAACCTAGACAGACCTGGATTCCTATCTGCCTGATTGGCTTCCTCTACCCCTCTGTCCATTTGACTCCCTTACATCTCTGCATAGCCCCTTTGACTACCTCAAACCAGACTCAGACTCGTCCACAGACCTCTCAAACAGACCACAGACCAAGCCCAGACCATCTACAGACCAACCATGGACCAGAAACTTGACCAAGACCCATCTTCAGGCCATTGCCCCGACCGATGCCGGTCATTACCCCGACTGACGTCGGCATACTAACCGATGTCGGCATCCTTAGACCACCGACGCCGGCGACTGTTACTAGCCGACAGTATCTTCCAGGTAAGCCTTTGCTTCCTTTTCTCTTTTAGTTTGTTATTATATCAGTATTTTAGCATTCTGTTATTTATCACACTTCTTTTTATCAAATAGTGGGTTGACCTCCCTTAAGGAAGTTTTATACTTCTGGGAATGAGCTTTCGCTTGGCAATCCACCATCTATCCATCTAACACCTTTTTCTCCAAGTCTTCTTCTTTGCAGGTGTCATTCCTCCACAGCCAAAGAGGAGTACTCACAGCGTCTGGATTACGGTGCGCAGACTACATCCAGGTTCTTCTTACCTTGACCATCTCTTTAGTTTCTTCTCTCCCTTGAATCTGAAAGAAAATTTTGAATAGAAACAAGGTTCACAAATTGGTATTAATCACATTCATTAATTTATGCATTTGTGATGAAATCAAGGAACTTAGGGGTTGTGTTTGTTATAAAAATAGGATTTAGGGTTAGGGGTTTAGTGTAGTGGGTTTGTACATGTGTACATTTCATGAAATTAGGGTTTATGGGAATTATACATGTTTAAATGATAAAATTAGGGTTTATGATCAACATGTCATGAAATGTGACCTAATTTAGCCCTTTCAATCACATCATAGACTCCAATTTAGGTTTAATGGGTTAAAATTGGCCACAGTTGCATTCATATTTTCATTTTTGATTAAATTAGGGTTAGTTAATTCATACATGTTACATCTAGATTATACAATCAATTAGGACATAAATTTGGTTTAGGGGCTCAATTTTGCCCAAATCATGTCCCTAATTGAACCAATCGACTAATTAGTTCAATTTATGATAGATAAAACTGTACTTAATTTTTTCCCAAATTATGTATATATCATGATCTTATAGTTATGTCAATAAGGGGTTCAAATTGGCCTCCCAAGCCTCCTTGATTGAATTACCCTTATAATTGAAATTTATTGTGTCATGTGTGTACATCATACACCTGAAAGTGTTAATCTATCAGAGATGCATCACATCCTAGAATTTTGAGAGTTGAAAATGCCCTGGGAGGCCAAATCCAATTATATATCACCATGTGTACCTCGTATGTGCCTAAAAGTGTCAATACTATTAAAGGTGTCAGGTCCTAGAAGCATTAAAAAAAAAATATCAAATCCCTATAAGGCCTGATCTAATTAGATATACACATGCACATGTGTATCTTGTATACACATATTTTTGTTAGAGATCTAAATGTCACTTGTCTTAGGAGCATCAGATTTATTAGAGCCTCAAAATGCCCAATACAATCAAATATTTCCATGTGTGTAGGTCTAGTACACCGAAATAAGTGTTAGAGTTATAATATATGCACATCTTTGATACTTAGACATGTTCCATCACCAAGCCAACCAATCAAACTAAGGCCTATTCAAAAATTTATCATACATACATACTTAGAAGCCAATAATGTTTAAAGATCGACATCGATCCAATCAACTCATGTCTAGTAAATTATTCACATGGTGTGAGCATCTGAATTTTCATTACTATACAATAATTATCATGTAGAGCCATTTAAGGTCCCATTTGAATTGAGAAAGCATCGAACATTAACAATTTTATACATGAATGTATTCAAATTATTTATATCCCTTTACCTTAAATTACTTAGATAGATATCCCAAAACATACATTCATATTAAGTCTTACACATAGGAGAGAACACAATTCAACAACATGGATGAGTCTCAACCTCAAATCCCAAGTTGGAGCAAGAATTTTGAGACACATGTACTACTTTCTTGTAATCCACATGATAAGGTGTAAGCTCATTACAATGAAATATGAACAAGATGATTGAATATATATGTAAAATATATATTTAATCTTGAAACCTTCAGTAAGGGGGTGCACAATGGCATTCAATTCTGATCTACTATCTATATGAGGTGAGTATTTCATCATCCACATGAATAATTATTGGGTCTCTCTGCTCAACATCATCCTTGAGGGGAAGCAAGTCTTAGATTTAAGGGACATTTTCATAGGTTTAATGTATATATTGAGTAATTTTAATAGAGTTTGAGTTGAGGTAACTTATACATATGTTGTACTTGGTCAATGTCATGTCTACGCCATCCCTTAATAGTTTATAATAAAGTCCCTAGTGCATTTAGATATTTTCTAAGCTATATATTCATCACTACAGGCATGACATCTTAAAACCACATCATCTCTAATGGATACATGTGACCATTTCAAGTTTATTGAGCTCAAAACCACATCTTATACAAAATTAAATGAGTACCCAACTTGACCAAAATATTTTTTAATTTAACATGTACATAAATTATATCTCCATCTTCCTACTTTCGTATCTTACCATCCCAATTACATAGTAAGGTATAAAACTCTATATATTATTGATAAACATCAAGTGTTGTCTAACTTGTTTTTGAGATTGTAATTGTTGCATCCATGGTGTGGCTAAGACTAGTCCTATGTCAAAGAAACACTCTTCAGATGACATGGGAATAGATGGAGTGGTTGATGGTTGTCCCATGTGTGATGGAGGGGTAGATGAAGCAGGTGCATGGAATGGAGGATTAACCATATTTTCAAAAGAGATCTTAATTTTAAGCAAAATTTTAATAATGTATTTGAATATATTAGGGGAATCAAACTTTAATAATTGTAACAATAGAAGACTCTTGTTAGAGTTTAAACTAGGACCTCAAAATGCATCCATTGAATTAGATGCACTAAGTGACCTTGGAGGAAACTTAAGGGATTTTATTCAAAACATTTTAGGAAGTTTTTTGGGACAATCCAAGGCATGATTGATAAGTATTGGTCTCCATTAGATAGCATTATTGAAATATATATCAAAGAGATGCACTATTACACCAAGGGATCAATTCTTATTTCTACTTACACAAGATTATCTATACTACATAGTCCAATTCAACGGGTTTTATAAATAAAGGGGTCTGGTCAAAGATATCAAATAAATGACAAAGGGTAAGATAAGATTTTAGGCATGTAGGATAATACCAATAAGATGTACAAAATTTAAGGGAAAGTAAGATTTTAGGAAAGTAAGGTGGTAAGGTATATCCTTGCCTTACTAGGGGAAATATCCCAATACATGTGCATGTTTCAATTATCGAACAAGGCTTTTGTTAACATGCGTTCTATAAATGAAACATATTGGTGTATATAAATATTAAAGTGCACCAGAAGCTAAACATGTAATATCTAATATTTTTCAACATTTATTCTATAAAATTAAAAGTAACCAATCACATCTTAACATGTAAGAGTCAAGTATAGATACTCTAATGCACAATGATTGGTACAATAAAGGTTAAGTTTTGATCATAAGTTTAAAAAATACATTTTATGACCTCTCATGAGAAAATCAGGTATATTTTCAAATGTATAATGTGTTAGACCTTGAAACCTTATTTATAAGTAGTTAAGATGACATATTGAAATGGGTAAAAAATTTGAAGTCTAATGTGATGCTAATTCACTGTCTAAAGCTAATGGGACCTTTCCCTTATAAAAAACATGAAATTTGAAATTTTCCCTATAAGGATGCATGGATAATGGGACATTGTCCCCATAACAAACATGAATTTTGTTTATTTTTTTTTATTTCAAAGAAATGCGTACACATTATATAACATGTACACATTCTTTATTGCATCACGTGTTATTTGAATTTGAATTTAAAACTAAGCCTTTAGGCTTGAGAATGGCTTGGATTTTTGAGCCAAAGGCTTGGGAATGTGCATCTAAAGCCGAGATCGAGAGTTTTAGGAAAAACTAATAAATTTCAAATTCAATCACCAAATATGCTATTGATTTCAACATCAAAATTAAAAAAATTATTACCGTTATGATGAGCACATTGTCCTCTTTCTAAATGTATGTTTTTTATAATTTTTGGGCTATTTTAAGGGTTCAAACTATATTTATTTCTAAAAACACCTTTTTTAGTCCACTACATGCCTACTCATGTTTATCTAATTTTTTATTTATTGATCCAAATGAAAAAAAATTATATGGTAACAAACTAGGCCTAATTCTACACACATTCAAAAAAAATCAAATTTCATTTTTTTTAGGTAGTTAGGGTGGGTCATACGGATGGATATCCATTTTTTTGTCATTTTTAGGACATAATTAATTTCAAAATTAATAAAAAATATTCATCAAAAAAATATAAAAAAAGTTCGTAACACACTAGAAGATCTAATCTAAATATTCACCAAAGGGTTTCTAACAATATCAAATGGTTCTCAAAAAATAGTGGGTCACATAAAATGGTACAATTCAAATTTTATTAAAAAGGTAGGAGGTCCTATTAAAATTTTAGATGTTTGAGCTATTTATAATTAACCATTTTTTTTTAAAAAATAGGTTTTTGGAAACTAGACTCAAAATTCTACAAATCGTATTTTTATACCATCTTCAAATTTTGAGTGTAGCTATCTCTAATTATCTATAGAAATTCACATTTCTGAAATTTTAGAAAAATCATGTCCACAGGTAGGCCCTTTTTTTACCCCCAAGTTGGTGCACTTGCCCCAAAACAAATCTTGAAAGTGTCAGTCCTGACCCTAAAGGGCATACGCCCTTTGACAATGGCCCTTTTCAATCCAAAGGGTCTACACCCTTTGATCTATTTTTTTTTGTATTTTTTTATTTGACTTATTTTTTTTACAAGGATATATTTCATAAAATAAATATAATAACTATAAGTTTATATTTAATTTTATATTCCTATACTTTAAATTTATTTTACTAAATATAAATAATTAGGGCCACTCTACATCTTCTGAAATTGATTATAGCGCTGTAGGAGTTACCATTTGAAAGTTAGTTTTTCAAATTCCATTCTAGTCAATACTTAGTTATCAAAATTTCAGGATCACAACATAGAATGAGAAAAAAGGTTTCAAATCATGTTATGCATGTAATATATCTATACCATTGAGGATTGCATTCCTACTTTACCTAATTAAGTATTTCCTACCTACTTTATCTACTTGAGTATGCCCTACCTGATTAAATAACTGAGCCATATCTTGATCTCAAGGAGTAAGACCTACCTAGATACACAAACCATATTTTGATATTTACTATTCCCTATTGGTGTCAAAGTAAGTTCTCCACTTACTCAACCTGGTCTAATTTAATATCCTCTAGAAGCTTGCTTGTAATTAGGTCTCTTCCTAACCATAAACTATCTCTTGGTCTAGATCACAAAATGTCTTCTAAATATTGGTATTTAAAGACTAATGACCTTAATCTTTATTATTATCTCTTGAATTCTTAACATTTATATTCAGATCAAAAGAAACTTTCAGTGTCTTAAAATAGGGTACTCAATCCCCAGTCAATAATCTACCTTTAAGCAAAACCCTTCTTTGACTCCTAAAGCACTCAATTATACATCCTCACTTATTTGAACAATACTATGAGGTTTTAACCAATCATTTGACTCAAGCTACTTAGTGCATGAATAAATTCATCTCAAAACTCAGATGACAATAACTCTACCCTTTATAGGCCTATTAGGCCAAATTATACCTCTTAAGGACTTGATACACAGAAGTCTAAAACTACTTTGGTTTTTTGGACTCATTCACTTCAAAAACTCAATTAAAATATCAATACAATGATACAAGACTCATTGGTGTGTTTACACAATCTCAAAATACCAATTAGATCACCAAAGAGCCCAAAAAGTTGACTAAGACCTAAACACTATTATAGTATTATGTATAGGCATGTTTGGTCTTAAAAATGTGTTATTAATCTAATATAATCAAAGGATTATTATAAATATTTATTAATATGTTTGGAGACTATTTTTGAGGATGAGAAACCAATTTCCTTTATTGCTTTCTTAAGAATTGGAATTTAATGGAAACTTTGCTCTTTAGGTTTGGATGGCCTAATCTGCTTACTTAGAAGGATATTGACTCGGATTAGTTTCTAAATGCTTTAATAACTTTAAATAATTATTATATAGTGTTTAAACAATAACATTAGACCTTCATAATAGGTTTATACTCAATCAACAAAGTAAAACACTTGAAGTTTCTCTTGATTGAGCTTTCATATGACTATCTATAGGTAAATCAAAAAATAGTCCTCTATATTTGTAATAGCAAGGTGAGTTTGACCATGATACATATTGGAATAACTTATAAACATTCTCAAAAAACTTCCATATGATTTTTAGGAGATTACACTAGTTTATATGGAAGTTATGGATTTTTTTGTATCAAAAACCCTATTTTAAGGTTTAACTCTGCATACAGATCCTGATAGCTTCAAATTGATTATTCATATAACTTAAAGACTATTTTCAAGAAATAAAACTTGGAATAGAGTCTTGAATACCTATCTCAACTTCTCCAATCTTCTAAACCAACTCATGCAACTTTTTGTATGTGATATAAGAGAATTCAAGTGATTATAGATACATAAAAAATAGGCTTTAGAAGGTTTTAATGACATGAACCTTGGATCAAGTAAAAATTATCTATAAATGAAGTTATATTTCTTTCACACATGAAATAAATTTGTAAATAAAAAAAATTAAGTAAAAACATAGCTTTTATTCACAATAAAATGATTATTTTGACTATATATACCCTTGTTCTATCTTGGCAAACTATCAATTGTACTTGCAATCATGAAGTTCTTCACTTTTTAAGCTTTTTCTCACCTTAAATTCCTTTTTTTTTTATAGTTTTGAAGTTGATCAAATTTTTAGAGATGTAATATACTTGGATTTTTCTATCTTCCTTGGAATTTTTTTAACAACCTTGTTCTCAACTTAGAAAATGAACTTTAATTAATGGGTCTATCAATATGCATAAATGAACATCGTGTAGCATGCAACCTATAGCTTGGAAGGATAGGGGTTATTTTAACCTATATAGATAAAAGAGTACCTAGGGACATTCATTTAAAAGGCTTGAAGGTGGATTCAAAATGATTTCTTAAATAATTTGTGGGTTTTTTAATCAATGGGTCTATCGAGATTGTTACATCCTATTTTCCTCTACCAAGTTTTAGTCTGATGAATTGTTGTCCCTTTGGCATATGTGTCATTGTGACACATTGGATATGGTGAATGTGCTTACATTTGTGTTAATATTTAGTCTTGATATGAAAATCAAGAAATTAGATAGTTTATTTTATGAATAAATTAATAAAAATATCTTTATAAGCATCTTTGAACATTTAGCCAATTCATTATTGATATCAGAGATATCAATATAGTACGACATATGTCAATATAACCTTTATGTACATATACACTAGTTTTCAAAGGTATAATTATCTTTTAATTATGGGCTTATACATGTATATATATTAAATAACTAGATAAGGTTGCTTTAATCATTTTCATGCAAAGTAAAAAAATGAATATGTTTATTATATTGATTAACTAGACTTATTATTTATTAAAGTGGCGTATCATTCAGTACTAAGCAAATTATATGTTTTTATCTAAATTTAGGAATTATTTAGTGATAAAAACTATGGATTTGAATAATAAGTTAAAAATAGAAAATAGAGATATAATTAATCATTGAGGGAACTTAAGACAAGATTGAGAATTAGAAAATGATGACTAGGACTTGTAACAAAAAGTTTACAAGAAGAAAGTGAAGTTTAAACAAGAGTTAGAAACCATGTAGGGATAAAAAGAGCATTTAAATAAATTAGGTACATGATATCAAAGGAAAGAAGATAAGGGATATGGGGCAATGAAAATGAAGAGCGCCAGTTTTTTTAGATGAGACTAAAAAAAACCCTATAAATTAAATGTTATATGGGGGCCATTGATCTTGCCTTCTAAATGGCCTTCATGCAACCCTTGTTATCACCATGTCTAGGGTTTGAACCTTTGGGAGTAGCTTTTTCATCCAACATTATTAATGTTTCTCCCATTCCAAGTTTTGTTTTTTTCTTGCTTTTAACTTAGCCAAAAAACAACATTGACACCATTCTTTTTATCTCAGACTATTCAACTCAAACACATTCCATTCCAATAAAGGATTGCAATGGACCTTAAAATCCCTTCTGTATTATCAATAGACTACCATATGTTCTTATTTCCATGCCTAGGCATGACATATATATAATGTATATGTGTTGTGGTCAAGCCTTCTATGGGGAGTGCAAACTGTTTCAAGTTTATTTCCTACATTTAACAATTATAAGTGAGGGGGATAATGTTGGAGGGTTTCATGGTCACCAAAGGAGTGGATGAGAGAGAAAGGTGATGACTGGTGTATAAGCAACAAGAAGAACATAGAAGGTATGGAAGGAGAAGAGAATATGTTGGATGAATAAATATTAAAGAAGAGAGGTTGGTGTTGGAGGTGAGAAGAAAGAGAAACCAAATAGGAACATATATTGACCCAAATCCATTTAATTTGGCAAAGTATATACCAGATGAGTAAATATTTTTACTTTAAATTATTCAAATTCTTCCTTTTATTTTTTAGCTATGCATTTTGTGGTATGTTTTAAGTTCCTAGATATATACAGTAAAACTCTTATTTTCAATAAAGATGCCTTTGTATAATAGACTGAATACCTCACCATTAAATGTATCTTGAATATTTATATATAAGCGTCAATTTGATCTTTGAAAGAAAAATTTATTTTGATGTCTTAATTAACCTAGGTCCTTAATATACGTCACCTATTTCTGGTCATCTTATATAAAAAGATATATATAAACAAAACCTTGTGTAATGATAATTAGATATTAAATTTTGATCTTTTATTCTTATGTCTTTCTGCTTGGCGTCCAACTAATCTACTCTTGGATTGAGTGTTTAGGTAGTTTATATGTATAGTGTAATTATATATGCATGGATTTGGGATGCATGAAATGGTTACACTATAGTTTATATGTATACCGAGTTGTTAAATGATCTATGATAACCACACTACATATGATGGCATATGACTTGTGTAAGTATATATAGAGTGCCTATATTATTAATATGGAAATTGACAATATTTTGTGAATTATCATAAATGTATCATTGTTAAGTTCTTATAATTTCTAAATCAAATGTATTGAATGAACAATATTATCATGTAGATATGATAAATGGAAAGATATTATAAGGCTTATAAATAAATCAACATAATATGTTTTAAAATGATTGAATTGCAGTAATACATATTTTGTGTTATTTTAAAATTACAAAAAATGGGTAATTAAATTTTTTTCTTAAATGTAGTTCTCTTATACAAATAATTGAATTATGCTTAAAATTATCTATTATAATTAAGTTAATATAGACTTTTATTTTCGTGTTTGGTTGGCATGGTTTTGTCAATGTATGCTTAATTATATTAGATATTGCATGTATGTGATCATGATCCTTAGATTAGTTTACCCAGATGGTGAGATTATGCTTTGGATTATTTATCTGATATGTATATTATGGGGCTTACATTGATGATATTACCCAAGCAGTGAGATGGTTTCTCGAGCCTGGTTAGCATCGCCAATGATGGGTATGAATAACCTGATCAAGTGATGTGTTATGAATTTGACTGATCTGGATGATCTTATGTTATTTAAAAACTTTGGTGAAAGTAATGTTAGATTAACATTGTTAATTTGTATGTATTATTTTTATGTTGTGTGATATCATAATAGAAACGTATTTTTATTTATGATACACGTCATGTAGTAGAATCTTACAACACATAGGGGATTGTGAAGGGGATTGTTGGTTCATTTTTGGAGTGGTAAGGAGCTGGAATGATATTCTCCCTCCCCCAATGTAGTACATTATTGGAGACAACACTTGAGGTTATCATAGATATGTGAGTTAGTGTAATGCGAGCTCTAGAGAGTTAGTTATTTTTTAATATAAGTCTAAATGCCTATGGAATTTGTAAATGTAATATTATTTTACATAAACAATCACTGCTATATTGGGAGACCAACCATATATGTGTCATTATGTAGCTAATAAATACTTGTATGTATAATGTGCATTTAGACATGGTAATTTATACACTTTGTGGCTAAGGTAAACCTACTTATATGCTAGAGATTGTGAGAATTTTTCCAAGTACATTTATTTATATATGTATAACTATCCATGTCTGTATATATTATGTGATAATCTACATCTTTGACATCTTAGCTTATGTGAGTTTTGATGCAAATTATATTATGTGGAAGCATGTTGAGTTTTTTCACTATAGTTAAGGAACAAGGTTATCCTTACTTATGTATGCAATTTTTCAATAATCACATATACATGTAGTAGTTAGGAGAGAACTACATCTATCCCTGATTTTGTGTATGTAGGAGACATAACAGATATGTATGGTAGCTTAGGCAATGAGCACGGGCATATGAAAATAACCTTGATAGGTATTCCTTAGTATGACATCTACTCTAAATGCTAGTGAAAGCAAATAGCCTTTTTGTAGCATAATATTATTATGCAAACTTGTCGGTAAGATCAAGTTTGTAATATCTTGTAAGGATGAACACTATATGTAGTATATTTCATGATAAAGTTAACTATGCAAGTGACTAGACATTTTTAGAATAGCATAGTGCATCATGAGGTGTACCTAGAGATTATGCTCTCTTCGGATTGTTATTGAAGGTATACTCAGATAGTATAGTCTTGACTTGGTTTATTATTATGGTTGGGTGTAAGATTATTGTTGGTGTTGAGTTAGATACTCAAACATAAAGACCTATGACTGTATGGGATGTAATGGAGTTTTACAGTATGAAAACTAATTAGATGGTACATATTGTATTCATTATATCTTAACCCATACCTAAATAAATATATAAGTTATGGTTATTAAATGCTTGGATACAGTAATCATGAACTATGATAGTATGGGATATTATATGATACTTCAGCTTAGACGTATATACTCGAGTAGTAGATAATGTAGTTTTATGTTTGAACTCTCACCTAAATTGATTGCTTTAATGATTTTGTTGGCTACTACTTGAGCAATATATTCATAATAGTTAGCAGGACAACATGTATGCATGCATACAATCTTGAGAGTATTAAAAAATGATAGGTTCAAATCTTATGTATGACATGTCTTACTTTGTTTTATATACTTAGATTAATTATATGCCTAACATGTGATTCTCTATGGAACTAGGAATGTATATTCATTCATCATTGTTATAATCTAGGTTTTATGTGAGAGTTCTTGGTAAGCACACAACCTTGGATAGTAAGGTGTTATATTTGAGTGTGTCACTTAGCCACATGATCATAGACTAGAGATTTAAAGTATCATTTGTGTCATGTGTAGATTGTTCCCTATTTGGATTAGAGTGTTAACCCCTTTGGTGGTGACATCCCGTGGAGGAGACAATCACATTTGAAAAGAGAACTACATTGGACCCTAATTTTGAGGAGCAGATATGTAGGCTACCCAAGATCATCATGGAATAATGGGTCTATATCCTTAGGCTAGGTTAGGGTAGACTTGATTGCATAGTAATCCAAGTGATTAGTTGAATTAGTAGCAATACTTAGTATGAGAATTTGGATTGTGCTTATGTTCCTTGTGAGATAGTAAAATTTTTGTATCTTACATTTTATTCTATTATTTATAGTATTGGAATGTTGAACTATTATTACATAAAGTTACTAATTATGACTGACTAAAGTATTCTAACAACTATGGTTGAATGAATGTTTAATAGTTAGTTTTTTTTTAAATTTATGGCATTTTCTAAGTACAACTAGGAGGTTTTTTACATGTGGTATCTGATCTTAGGCTCAAATTCTAGGACCTAATGAGTCCATTAACATTTTTGTATCTTTTGTTTGTCAGAAATGAGAATTTAGAAAAAATATGTGGTACACTGAGTGGGTACCCTAAGAGCATTGTAACCCCTTAGAGTTATTAAAGGGTGGGTTTATCAAGTGTCTCGTTGGTGATAGTTTTATAAGGTGTATGGGTAGGAGAGTACATATCTTAGTTCTTGAGTTGTGAACAAGAGTTTCCTACCTATTTTTGATCTTTTGATTGAACACCTTGAGTATGACTACATCTTTCTTGGTAATCAAATCACCTTCACCATTTACGTTTGTGTTTGACATGCATGGAATGATTCTCATTTATATATATATATATATATATATATATATGCTTACATTTTGTGTCTTGTTTACATAAAAATGAGGAATGGGAATTTCCTTAGTTGATTACAGATGACTTGATTATAAATTCCTTTGTGTTAGGAGTTTGTAGATTAGTATCCTTATTTTGATTTATATACTTTAGAAGAAGTATCATCTATATTCGTTAGCTTAGAGGTGAGTTGTTATGCTCATTATACTTGTACATCATTTTAAGCTATGAAAAGGTTCATATGTTCAGAATGTTGATTTAGTGTTTTCTTAAGTGGAAACTTATTTCTGAAATATTGTTTGATCTCATTTATCTTAAGTTTATGGGATAGTGTTTTCTACTTCTTATTGAGAAAAGTTTTAGGATTGGATGGATTGGTGCATCCTTGTGGTTAATATTTTATTTCTAGTTAAGGAAGTAGATTATGATTCTACTCTTGTAATTTGGTAAGTAACATGGATTGCAGTGTTATTTTTTACCATATGAGGATATGTAGGAAGTATTGTTTTGAGACATTATCTCTCTACTTTTTACTTGTAACTTTATATAGTTACTATTTTATCTAAAATATAAACTTGACCATGACGAGTGAATAACAATGGATTTTTATTAATTATATTTTATTATAATTAGTATGTTATTATCTACCTTTGTTAGACTAATATTATTCTCTTTTTTTTTAAACATGTTTTGAAGAGTAGCATGTGTACCTTTTTGCCACGAGCAAGTAAGGTATTAGATGTATAGAACATCTTGGTAAGGGTAGAGATAAAATTTTAAATGTGTTGTGTACTATACATGCAAGCAAGAAACATGGTCTCACTTATAAGGTTTAAGTGCAGTATAATCCTTCACCTAAGTATGTTATGTTAATTGTGAGATTATTTATATAATAGGTTAAGTTGTGAAATTATGATAATAGTTAGGCTAGTAACAACTTAATACAATATCAAAATGATTGTGTTATTTTATTAAATGTATATTAGTACATATGGAAATCTTATAACTTATAATATTGATTTTTATGATCTGTTAGTATAGATTTGTGTTTCTTTGAGCCTTGTGCACATTTTTTGATATCATCAAGTCATGAAAACCCAAGGGAAGAATGGTGAATTGGGAATGTGAGTTATAAGTGATAGGATGGTATCTTACATAGCCTCACATTAGCTTAGATTGTTGATACTATGTTGGATCTGATAGATAGACTTATCGAATCTAAGATTTGATAGGCAAAACTTGTCAAATTCAGTCATATGGCCATATGCATGTATACTGGATGGGTTTTCCATGTGGATGATTATTCCATGATTGTATACATTATTACTAGTTCCTATTTATCATCATACATGTCCAGAGCCCTGATTGAGTTAGGACAATATTGACATGTTATACTTATCCAAGGCTACACAGAGTAATGATAATATTAACATATACACAATATTCTTGCCAGGTGCACTAAAAAGTTTTCTCTGATTTGAAAAAAATAGTCTCTAGGTTGGAGAGATGTGCAAAGGGACTGGAAGGTTTTATGGATCTCTTCTTGGTTATTTGTTTTGATTTATGTGATGAGTTTAGCTCTTCTTGGTTATTTGTTTTGATTTAAGGTTTTGATTTATTTTTTTTGATACGTCATTGAGTAGGGTCTTGTGGGACCGATACTCTATGAATAATATTAAATGAGTGCACTAGTATGATTTTTTTAAGGTAAAATTTGTAGTTATTTACATACTATGATATTAGATACTATGTTTATATGGTGATAAACTCTAATGTCATTTGGAACTTTTGTGTCATCGAGGTGATGACCAATTTTAGGGGGGGAGGATGTTACATCCTATTTTCCTCTGCCAGGTTTTAGTCCAATGAACTTTTTCCCCTTTGGCATATGTGCCATTGTGACATGTTGGCTATGGTACATGTGCTTACATTTTTGTGAATATTTAGTCTTGATATGCAAATCAAGAAACTAGATCTTTGATTTTATGAATAAATTAATAAAAATATCTTTATAAATGTCTTTGAATGTTTAGCCAATTCATTATTGATATTTAAGATATAAATATAGTACAACATATGTCAATAGAACCTATATGTACAAATTCTTTAATTTTCAAATATATAATTATCCTTTAATTATGGGCTTATGCATGTATATCTATTAAATAACTAGTTAAGGTTGTTTTAATATTTTTCATGCAAAGTAAAAGAAATGAATATCTTTATTAAATTACTTAACTAGACTTATTGTTTAGTAAAGTGGTGTATCACTCACTACTAAGAAAATTATATGTTTTTATCTAAATTAAGAAATTATTTGGTGACATAAACTATGTTAAAAATAGAAAATATAGATATAATTAATTATTGAGGGAACTTAAGACAAGATTGAGAATTAGAAAATGATGATTAGGACTTGTAATTAAAAGTTTACAAGAAGAAAGTGAAGTTGAAAGAAGAGTTATAAACCATGCTGGGATAAAAATACCATGCAAAGAAATTAGGCACATGATATCAAAGGAAAGAAGATAAGGCATATGGGAAAAATGACCATTAAGAGTGCCAAGTTTTTTTAAAAGAGATGCAAAGAAACCTTGTACCTTAAATGTTATATAGGGGTCATTTATCTTGCATTCTGAATGGCCTTCATGCAATCCTTATTATGACCACATCTAGGGTTTGAACCTCCAGGAGTAGACTTTTCATCCAACATTATTAATGTTGTTGCCATTCCAAGTTTTGTTATTTTTTTGTCTTTAACTCAGCTCAAAAACAATGCTACCACCATTATTTTTATCTCAATTGATTTAACTCAAATGCATTCCATTATATTCAAGGATTGCAATTGACCTTGCATCCCCTTTATGTTGTCAACAAAATACCATATGTGCTTATCTCCATGCCTAGGCATGACATATATATAATATATATGTGTTGTGGTCATGCCTTCTACAAGGAGTGTGAGCCATTTCAAATCTATTTCTTATGTTTAATAATTATAAGAAAGGGTGAGAATGTTGAAGGGTTGTATGGTCACTGGAGGAGTGGAGGAGAGAGAAAGGTGACTACTGGTGTACAAGCATCAAGAACATAAAAGGTATGAACGGAAAAGAGAAGATGCTGGATTAAGAAATAATAAAGAAGAGAGGTTGGAGTAGGAGGTGAGAAGAAAGAAAGACCAAATAGGAGCATATATCGACCCAACTCTATTCAATTTGGCAAAGTGTATACCACAGGAGTAAATATTTATACTTTAAATTATTCAAATTCTTCCTTTTATTTTATAATTGTGAATTTTGTGGTATGTTTTAAGTTGTTGGATATATATGGTAAAACTCTTATTTTCAATAAAGATGCCTTTATATAATAGACTGAATACCTTACCATTAAATGTATCTTGAATATTCCCATATAAATGTTGATTTGATCTTTGAAAGCAAAATTTATTTTGGTGTTTTAATTAACCTGGGTCCTTAATATAGATGCCACCTATTTCTAGTCATCTTATGTATATATATATATATATATATATATATATATATATATATATATATATATATATATATATATATATATATGTATATATATATATATATATGTATATATATATATATATGTATATATATATATATATATGTATATATATATATATATATGTATATATATATATGTATATATATATATGTATATATATATATATGTATATATATATATATATATATATGTATATATATATATAAATATACATATATATATACACACACACACACACATATATATATATACACATATATATATATACACACACACACACATATATATGTGTGTGTGTGTGTGTGTGTGTGTGTGTGTGTGTGTGTGTGTGTGTGTGTGTGTGTGTGTGTGTGTGTGTGTGTGTGTGTGTGTGTATAACCCTATGTAATGATAATCAGTTCTTAAATTCTGACCATTTATCCTTCTGTCTTTATGCTTAGCTTCCAATTGATCTACTCTTGGATTGAGTGTTTAGGTATTTTTTACATATAACGTAACTATATATGCATGGATTTGGGATGCATGAGATGGTTTCACTATAGTTTATATATATATCGAGTTGCTAAATTATCTATCATAACCACACTACATATGATGGCGTATGACTTATGTGAGTATATATAGCATGTCTATATTATTAATATGGAAAATATCAATATTTTGTGCATTATCATAAATGTATCATTGTTAAGTTCTAACATTGTCTAAATAGAATGTAGTGAATGAACAAGATTATCACGTAGATATGATAAATGGAAAGATATTATAAGGATTATGAAGAAATCAACAAAATATGTTTTAAAAATGATTGAGTTGCGGTAATACATATTTTGTGTTATTTTAAAATTATAGAAAATGGGTAATTAAAACTTTTTCTTAAATGTAATTATTTTGTACAAATAATTGAATTATGCTTAAAATTATCTATTATAATTAAGTTAATGTAGACTTTTTTGGTCATGTTTGGTTGGCATGGTTTTATCAATATATGCTTAATTATATTAGATATTGCATGTATGTGATCATGATCCTTAGATTAGTTTACCTAGATGGTGAGCTTATGCTTTGGATTATTTATCTGATATGTATATTATGGGGCCTGTATTGATGATACTACAAAAGTAGTGAGATTATTTCTTGAGCTTGGTTAGCACCACCAATGATGGGTATGGATAACCTGATCAAGTGATATGCTATGAATTTGACTGATCTAAATGATCATATGTTATTTAAAAACTTTGGTCAAATTAATGTTAGATTAACATTGTTAATTCATATTTATGATTTGCATGTTGTGTGATATCATAATAGAAATGTATTTTCCTTTATGATACATGTCATGTAGAATAATCTTACAACACATAAGGGATTGTGTGGGGGATCATTGGTCTTTGGTTGGAGTGGTAAATAGCTCAGATGAAACTCTCCCTCCCCCACTATAATACATTCCTGGAGACAACACTTAAGGTTATCAAAGATACGTGAGTTGCTGAAAATTGAGATTCAAATAGTTAATTATATTTAATATAAGGCTAAACACCTATGGAATTTGTAAATATAATATTATTTTACATGGATAGTCATTGTTGTATTGGGAGACTAGCCATAGTTGTGTTATTATATAGTTACTAAATAATTATACGTCTAATTTACATTTAGACATGGTAATTTATACACTTTATGGCTAAGACAAACCTGCTTATATGCTAGAGACCTGAGATGTTTTCCAAGTACATTTATTTATATATGTACAACTATCCATATGTGTATATATTATGTGATAATCTACATTTTTGACATCTTAGCTTATGTGAGTTTTGATGCAAATTATATTATTTGGAGGCCTATTGAGTCTTCTCACTATAGTTAAGGAACATAGTTATCCTTACTTATGTATGCAATTTTCTAGTAATCACATATACCTATAGTAGCTAGGAGAGAACTACATATAACCTTGATTCTTTGCATGTAGGAGACATAACAGATATGTATGGTAGCTTAAGGAGTGAGCGTGGGCATAGAAAACTAACCTTGATAGGTATTCCTTAATATGACATCTACTATAAATGCTAGTGAAATCAAATAGCCTTTTTGTAGCACAATATTGCTATGCAAACTTGTCAGTAAGGTCAAGTTTGTAACATCTTGTATGAATGAACATTGTATGTAGTATATTTTATGAGAAAGTTAACTATACAAGTGACTAGACATTTATAGAATAACATAGTGCATCATGAGGTGTACCTAGAGATTATGTTCTCTTCAAATTTTTATTGAAGGTATACTCAGATAGTATAATCTTGACTTGTTTTATTATTGTGGTTGGGTGTAAGATTATTGTTGGTGTTGATTTAGATACTCAAACACAAATACCTATGATCGTATGGGATTTCATATATTTTTATAGTATGAAAAGTACCTGGATGGTATACACTATATTCATCATATCTTGACCCATACCTAAATAAATATATAAATTATAGTTATTAAATGTTTGGATAGAGTGATCATGAACTATGATAGTATGGGATATCATAAGATAATTTAGCTTAGATGTATATACTTAAGTAGTACATATTGTAGCTATATGTTTGAACTCTCACCTAAATTGATTACTCTAATGATTTTATTGATTATTTATTGAGCAATATATTCAAAGTAATTAGCAGGACAACACGTATATGTGCATGAAATATTGATATTATTAGTAAATGATAGGTTCAAATATTATGTATTGTTTATCTTAATTTATTTTGTATACTTATCATACTCATGTTCCTAGCATGTGATTCTCTATGGAACTAGGAATGCAAATTGCTTCATCATTACTATTATCTAGGTTTTATGTGAGAGTGTTGAGTAAGCACACAACCCTAGATAATAAGGTGTTATATTTGGGTATGTCACTTAGATATAGGATTGTAGACTAGAGCTTTAGAGGCTCATATATGTCACAAGTATATTGTTACCTATTTATATTAGAGTGCCAACCCCTTTGATGGTGACATTTCATGAAGGAGACTATCACATTTGAAAGGTGAACTACATTAGACCCTAATTCCAAGGAGCATATATGTAGGATGCCCAAGTTTATGGTGGGGCAATGGGTCTAGATCCTTAGGCTAGGTTAGGGTAGACTTGATTGCATAAGATTCTAAGTGATTAGTTGAATTAGTACCAATACTTATTATGAGAATTTATATTTTGCTAATTTTTCTTATGAGATAGTAAATTTTTTATATTTTACAGTTTATTCTATTTTTTGGAGTATTGGATTGTTGAATTGTTATTACTTAAATTTGATGATTATGATTGAATAAATTATTCTAGAAACTATGGTTGAATGAATTTTCAATATTTATTTTTTTAAAGAAATTACTGCATTTTCTAAGTATAGTAAGGACGGTTGTTACAAATATGCATAAATGGATATCATGTAACATTTAACCTATAAGATACATATAATAATGATATAGTCATTAATACATTACATCTACCCCATACCTAGTATTACATGTAGGTATATTGTGACTCATACATGATATATTCTTTTATTCATGATACAATCACTCATACTAGACACAAAAGTAGCTAATCACCCTAGTACACTCAATCTACACATACACCATTAACCCTAAACCCCAAACCCTAAACACCATTAATATTAAACATTAAACCCTAAACCTAAATCCTAAATGCCATAAACCTTTAATGCTTAACCCTAATACATTATCCTTAAACCCAAATTAATAATACCTAAACCCTAAAACCTATACCCTAAACATTAAACCTTAAAACCTTAAACCCTAGACTTTATACCCTAGACCCTAAGCCCTAAAAACTAAACTTTAAGACCTTAAACCTAAAGAACAAAACATAAGCTTAAAATTAAATATCCTAAACATTTAACCATAAAACCTTATCCCTATACCTAAAACCTCAAACACTAAACCCCAAACCCTACACTTTGAACCCGAAATTCTTAAGACTAAACCTTAATCTTGAAATTCTAAGCACTAAACCCTAAACCTTTAAATTTTAACCCTAAACCACAAACCCATAACCATAAAAACTTAAACTCAAAACTATAAACCCTAAATCCTAAAAATGGATAAACCCTAAACCTTAAAACCTAAATGCTAGAACCCAAACAATCAACCCTGAACACTAAACTATAAACTTTGAACCCTGAACCCTTAACCTGAAACCCTAAAAAATAAACCTAAATTACAAACACTAAACCTAAATAAAAAACACTAAACATACATTATGGATACCACACCATAGAGGAATGATGCAAGAATTGGTAGTTCTTCTCAACCCCCTCTCCACTTTCTTATCATAATTCTTACACAGGCACAAATATTTCAATACGAGGAGAAAACATGCCATAACAAAGTCAGTGGAATAAATTATAATAATTTAGACGCATGACCCACATCATTATTTTATAATAACTCATAAACATGAGAAGATCCAAAATTATCTGGCCCTTTCACTCAATGATTTGGAGTTAATTATGTCTAGAAGAAGGATTTCACCTCATAAAAAGCAAACACAAAGAGGTAGTTTTTGATCTATCATCATTTATCATCATACCTCATCACTCAAAATGAATTTCTACCATGAAAGTGCAAAGAGTATATTATCTTATTTCCACCATGTAAATCATTCAATAATCTCTCTAGAGTAATCCATCTTGAACCTACCTAATCTACTAGACATGAATGAGAATAATCAACCTAGTACACTCTAATTAGAATAAAAGGAATCAAAACACCATTCAAGATTCATCTAAAAAAGATATTGTTTAGTCTAAAACAAATTTCTACTAATTACTAGATTGGAACACACTCTACTAGATTAGAGACTGACTAGGGATGATGAAGGAGTGATTAGGTACGACGAGGGCCAATGAGGGATGATGACATATGACGAGGGGTGATTAGGGATGATTAAGAATGATGAGGGTTGATGAGGGAGTGATTAGGGATGATAAGGGATAATGAAATATGATGAAGGTTTAACTAGGGCTGATAAGAAATGATGATAGTTAATGAGGAAGTTATTAGGGAGGATGAGATTGTGACTATGGATTATGAGGGATGATGAGAGAGTGATTAGGCATGATTAGGTACGATAAGGGTTGATGAGGGAGTGTTTAGGGATGATCAATGACAATGAAATATGATTAGGGATGTTGAAGGAGTGATAATGAAAGATGATGATAGCCAATGAAGGAGTGATTATGGATAATGAGGGGTAATGAGAACCAATGAAGGAGTGAATATGGATGATAAGTGAATATGAGGGTTAATGAGGGAGTGATTAGGGATGATAAAGGTCAATGAAGGAGTGTCTTATGAGATTTTGGTCCTTGGTAATCATAAGGATCTTTCCCCCTTGGTCAATATTGATATGAACATCATTCCTCTAGGTAAAATTAAAAGATTTTCTAAAAAACTTAAAAATTGGCCCAAACATTGATCAGTTCCCTACCCCAGTGGCTGGGGATGCAAGTATCAAGCCTAAAATTAGTCTCCATTTTTTCAAAGATGATTCAAATCTTAAGCCTAAGGAGAACAAAGTACCTCCATCCTTTATGAGGCTTTATTAGAATAAGAGAGTGGGTGAGCCCTCAATTTTGCTTAAGTATCTCCCCCTTATTTTATTTTTTGTGAAGGGTATCAGTTGGAATGTGAGGGGTCTTGATTCCCCTGACCAAAAACCCATTATCAAAAAATTCAGACAGTCAAGAGGGGATATTCATTTTCTTTTCCTCTAATAAATTAAGGTTGTGGGGTTTAAGCTTGACTATGTACTTAATTTCATTTGGCCAAAGGCCCCTTAGTTTTACACTAATCATCCTAAATTTAAGGGGGTGATTCCATCCTTGTGCATTTGAAACATGATGAATTTGTGTTGGATCATGGTTCATCTTCATGTCAAAGAGTTGTTTGGATTATCATGGAAAAAGATGGTCAGTCTTTTGGACTATGTAATATCTACACCCCGAATGACTATAGAGATATATCATATCTTTGGAATTCGCTAGCCTCGAACCTAAAAATTTTCCCTTGGATTTTTTGGGGAGATTTTAGTATAGTTGAATAAAAAGAGGACAAGCAGGGTGGTTATCTATTTCTTTGGAAGGGAAATGAGTTTTTTTCTGGTCTAAACTTAAAAAGATGCATAATTTTTTTGATCCCTTACAAAATTCTAAAAGGAAAAGTAAAGGTATTTGGTTTACCTAGTGTAATAACCAATACAATAATAGGAGGGTATATTATAGACTTGAAAAATTCTACTTGAATAAGGGTTTTTTTTGTATATCAAGAGGCTAACTCTAACTTTGTTAAGGTTCTTCCTTTTACCATTTCTAACCATCATCTGATTGAGATTGAGATGTTTGTGAATAATGTTGGGATTGATAAGGACTTAGACTTGAAGGGGTTGTATAAATAATTTTTTTCTCATTTAAAGGATGTTGATTTTAGAGATGGCTTTTGTGCTTTCTATAATATTGGCAAAGCAACTTCAAATTCCTTATCATTTACTGATGGGTGGAACTCTTGCATGGACCTTTCCAATAAGTTTTCTAGAAGTTTTGGTTAATTTAAAGCCAATAAGAGGATAAAAGTGGCTCTTGATTCCCAAGAAAAATTTATTATTGCAGATCTTTCTATTCAAAATGACCCTTTTAATGACAATATTCTAGATTGTCTTTCATTGCTTAAACATCAACTTAGGTAGCATCAATCCTTCATCTCTGGGGGAGGCCAAATTCATTCAAGGTTGAATTGGCTTAAACTTGGTGATAAAGGATCTAAGTTTTTCTTTAAGTTCCTCAAGGCCAATAGCTCTAAGAAAAAGATTACAATGGTTGACTATGGCAGTTCCCTATCTAGTGACACTAAGGAGATGAAAAAGGTTTTTTTTCCCTTCTAATCTATTTTTTCTTCTTTGGTGGTACAGATCCTAGTGATGTTAAAACCATATATCTATGTGCCAAATTTATCTATAGAAAATTATCTCAAGAGCTTGATACTTTTTTTATAGTGAAATATTCATAGATGAGGTTAAGTCTACTATTGATTCTCTTAAGGATGATAAGGATCCTAGGGTTGATGGGTTTCCTATTGAATTTTACAAGGAAAATAAATAGTGGATTGCCTAAGATTGTCTCTCTATGTATAATGAAGCCCTTAAGTTAGGATATTTAGGGTTTGATATTAATAGAGGGGTTATTAAGCTCATCCCTAAGGATAGAGATCACACCCAAGTAAGAAATTAGAGACCCATCACTCTCCTTAATGTATCATATAATATTTTTTCTAAAAATTTTAGCTAGGAGGCTCTCTTCTTTTCTTCCCTCTATTGTTTTTGAGACTCAGATAGGGTTTGTTGAAGGTAGATATGGTATAGGTAATCTTATCTTGAGTTGGGAAGGTATGCAATGGGCTCTATATTCTAATCAGAATGTGGAAATGATCTTGATTGACTTTGAAGAAGCATATCATAGGATTGAATGGCCTTTTATTGAGTTGATGTTGAAAGCTTTTGGGTTTAAGGATAAATGTTCTAGAATGGTCAATATTATTTATATAGATGTTTTTATTGTTATTGAAGTGAATGGTGAACTTACCTAGTCTCTTGAGCTTTAAATATCTATTAGACAAGGGTGCTCTTGTCACCTTTTTTTTTTAATTATTATTGAGGCCTTACACTATCTTATGAGACGTTCTATGGTTGCCCCCTTAGTCAAAGGCCTCTCCTTGACAACAAATTTGAACTTATTGATGTATTGTTTGTTGATGACATTACCTTGTTTTTTAATCTTAATAAGGACTATTTGAAACAAGTTTAGTCCAAGATTGATTTTTATTTCTTTCCCTTTAGTTCTAAATATGCTCTTCATAAGTCTTTTATTATTGGCTGGAATGACAATCCTTCAGAATGGCTGGCTAGTTTTGGTTGGGTGTGGAAAGGCCCCAACCATTTGATTAGATATTTGGGCATCCCCTTTTCTATTATTCCCTCCTTTAAGAAAATGTGGGATTGGTTATATGAAAATGTCAATAAGAAGATTGCTAAATGGCATGTACATCTCTTGTCTCTACATGGGATCATCTAAGTGTGCCAAAAAGTTCTTTATTCTTATAATATTTATTATGCCTCTTGTTGGATGTTTAGTAAATCTTAGATTAACATGCTTCATAAAATCATAAGAGACTTTATGTGGTCTGATGGTAGGGGTAATAGAAAAAGACATGCAGTGCCCTAGATGTTTTATTGTGTCCCACAAAAATTTGGTGGTTTGGGGCTAAAAGATCTTCATCTTCAAGATATTTCTCTAGTTTTCAAATGGATTGTTAGACCTCTGAGTGGAGATGAGCCATGGAAAGTGTTGATCAGAAATAACATCATCAGGGATTTTCCTAAAGGTAACCTAAACTAAAAAGGGTTGCACATGTCTAATTTATTGGCTAGTTCTTTTTCTATTAAGGTGGATGGCTCTCCTATTTTTGCTTCTATATGAAAATCTTGAGAATTGGTCAAGCACCTTATGGTGGTGCCTTTTATATTCAGTGGCTTGAGTGCTCAGTGTTAGGGGTATAGATCAATTTGGTGGAATATTTATATCAATAGACAACCTATGGATTTGATTAGGGGATGCTTTACCCTTATTTGGTACTCGAAGGGCCCTAAGAATTTTAGGGATCTTTTCTTTCATGATGGTTGGGCATCCTGGGTTGAGGTGTCCAATAAGTACCTCATTCCTTATTAAAAAATGACCTTCAACCTCCTTTCTAAGGCTCTTCAATCCACTCATGATATTGTTATTTTTGATAAGGAGAATGAGTTTTGGGATAAAATTAAATGGTTAAATGACCCACCTCTATAGGATTTTCCCACTAAGATGTTGTTTGATAAGCTTGATTTTCTCAAATGTCCTTTCCTCACCCTTAACTATTCTTGGCATGTTTATGACTATTTGCATAGCTGGATATTAAAATTTAATTTTATTTGGGCTTCTTGTCTTGAACCTAAGAGATATTGTTTTAGATGGTTGTTGTTGTTGTTGTTTAATAAGTTGGTTTTTGGGTTTGTTATCTATAAATTTGGAATTTTATAGCCTTATTGTTTGTTTTGTGTGGAGTTGAAAACTATTAAGCATGTAATTTACTATTGTCCTTATACTACCAATATTTGGAAGCATAATCTTAAAAGTTGATCATGTTTGTCTGGCTATGATATCTCTTGGTACAATATTGATTTTGGTTATGTGTGTTATCATAGGAAGCTTCATTTGATCTTTTCTAAATTTTGGTTGGTTTTCTATACTAAAGTCCTTTGGTTTATTTAGAAACAAAGAAACATGGATGTTTTTTAGTTTGAGGCAAGGTTGCTTACTAATTTCAACATTGAAGTTATCTCTAGAATTTTTTCCTTACTGCAACTCAAGATTCCTCAATATCAATTTAATAAAAAAATTTCAAACTGGGATGTTGAAGATTTCTTATAGATTCTTATTAGACACCGGTGGCTTTCCTAAATGACCCAAACTACCATATTAGAGAGTTACTCAGGATTTTGTAACTGAGGTTCAATTATCTTAGTATGAATGGAAGTTGATCAAGGATGCTTTTTTTGAATAAGCAGATGATTGGATTTTTTTATGATTGGCTTGGATATTTTGATTTTGATAAGATTAATACTAATACTTAGCTATCAACTCAAAAGGAGGTGATGGATTCTTTGAGATAGTTGGTCCTAGCTCCCCTCAGGCTAGCTCTAGACAAGTGGATCCTTCATTTTTTCCCCTGATTCTGTTAATGTTGTTGAAATATTTAATGATGTGCAAGGTGATAGTGATCAAATGATGGTCAGTGATATCATAAACATGTGGATGACTATATTAACAATATCTTGACTCATTTTAAAAAGTTTATTGATTCTATAAATGTGATTGATGTTGATGAATTGGTGACTTATGTCAAGAATTCCAACATTCGTATGCTATTTGGTAAGGTTGAAAGTTTCTTGTCATGTGTATGTGCTCCTTAATAGGGACTTGAGTTTCAAAAGGGATCTATGGAGAAGAAGTATTTTATGGATGATGAGGTGTCTCCTACCACAATATTAATGGACAGTAGTTATTTTGAGTAGGCTATATTGGGAAATTTGCATCCAAGATATCTTCTTAAATAAAGTTTCATTGATGGATGGACATTGTGTGGAAATAGATGTCATGACCTATTATGACCATGATTTCATAGGGTTTTTTTCTCATCAAATTTCACTCATTAGATGAGTGAAATTTTGTGTGGAAAACTATCATTGGTTCTTTGGTAGGGTGTGGTTTTTAATGTCCCTAGGAATTCTTTTTCAACCCAATGGTGGAAGTTATTGATAAAATCCCCATAAGGGTCCCTCAATACTATCTTCTATTAGGATTTAAAAATTTAGATATGATCTTGAGTTACTAGTAGAGAAGGTTGGGGAGTTTGTGAAGATTTGATCCTAAATCAAATGGATGCCATTCTTCTTTTAGGAGGGGTTGCATCTATGTGGATGTCTCTAACCCAGTTATCCATTCTATTCAAATTTCTTCTAAGCATGGTCCTATGGTTATAGCATGCGGATTTTGAAGGACAACCTTTCAAATGCTTCCAATGTAATAAAATTTGGCATAAATTTATTATTTTCCCCTCTCATAAGAAAACCCAAAAATGGATTCCAAAAGCAAAAGATGTTGGTTTGATCACTCCACCTCAAATCCCAAGCCAACCCCATTAATCTCTAAGAAACTAGTGTAAAGATTTGAGAAAACATGGGAATTTATAGAAAACCTATGGTAGGGCTCTCTGCCCACATGTAGGGGTGGTGAGGGAGGCTAAGGTAGGAGAATTTGAGGGAGTCAGTTTTATCTAGTAAAGGCAAGTCACTAACAACCAAAACTCTAGAGCAACAAGATATAAACATTGGTCAATAATTAGAGGAGGCTTTTTCTCAAAAGGATGATGATGATCACCACTTAGGATTCGAGAGTGATTCTCACAATCTCATAGAGATAATATTTATCCAAAGTAAAATTCTAGAAGCATTCAAAAACTCTCTCTCTTATGCTCTTAAGACAATGATGAATTAAGGGATGAAATGTTAAAATAAATAATTAGATCTTTGTCTATTTTAAATAAGGTTGTAATTGGTGTTATTAAAACTCCTATATTAGTTTCTAGGTTGGTTATTTGGGGTGCTAAACACTAGAAGAATATGTTGCATAGATTGTAAGTTAGATTTGTAAATAGATGGAGCTAAATATAGTATGTTTTATCTATAAATAGCTCCATCTCTTTGATGGAAAATTAATGTAATTAATTCAATAAATTATATTTGGATCTCATATATACATGATATACTCTTGAGAAATATGTGTGCTTGTCCATCTTCCACTAGTTATGTCTATGCTCTTATATGTTATTTGATGATTAACAATCTATCTAGACACATATGTATACATAGTGTTCCAAATTCACAAATGCTAAATAATAGTTAAGGAAGATGAAATGGTTGCTCTTCCATGGGACTCTTCATCTTCTTGCGATTGAGATGAATGATGTCCAAATGTAATAGTCGAATCATATGGGGGGATCCATCCCTTCAATAATGAAGGCAAAAACATTGTAAGCACTTGGTGGTATCATGCATTGTGAGTGGACATTAGTGGTTTGGTTTTTAATTACATGGAAACCTAATAAAGGTAATATTGAAGACCACATAAGGTTTGGCATAAATAAATAATTAATTCATACCTACCTTAATTAACTCATACCACTAGAAACATGTGTGTGGCATTTGATGGAGATGGATTGGTGATCTTGGAAGTATTATGGGCCTTTTGAAAGTGTTTTACATTATTGTAGACCATGAAGCATGCAATGGCATTACCACACACCATGAAGCATAAGTCAACAACATTAATACATGCCATGAGAAAGGGCTTCCTGGTATGATGAAAATGTATTTTGAGAATCCCCTTGGACTAATCTGTTACAATTAGTAAATCATAAAGAATATCTCTTATTTAGAAAAAAACAATATATCCATAGATACAAATTCCCAAGATTTTAGGAATGGGTATTGGAGTGTAATCCCATGTCCAATTGAAATAATTATAAATAATACAAACCACACATCTTGATGAATGGTAGGCCAACAAAAATATGTTTGGATTATAGTCAGTTTTTTATGAATATCGAAATGGCTTACCACCATCTTGATACACAACATGGGCCTTTGAAGGATATGTGCATATAATTCAACAAACATTTCAAAATTTTTGCATAAAAACATATCCCTTTACATGATTAGTGTTTTCACATAAAAGTTCAATCCAAATTTTAGATATCATGATGCCACATTCCTTATTTTCCCAAATCACTCCTTTGTGAAATCATACACTTTTCTTTAAATATTGGGCATATTTAAAATCCAATGACATTTTTTTATATGGTTGTGTGCATGGGAGGCAAGATATCAACACAACCAAATATCACCATAATTATGGTGACCTACATGTTTATTTCTTTATGAATTTTATGTTAAGTGCAATATCAATGAGGATTTTCACTCTTAAGAAAGATATATCCCAGAAGGTTGAAATAAGTGGAATGCTTCTTGTTAGAATTATATTATTTTATGTAATGTTTACCTGCAATAATGACATGATCCACATATTTTGAAAATAATTTAGGGTTAGTTTAGATTGGTCAGTCACTGTGTGTGACCAATTACGTAGGCATCATGTACATAATCTTAGGTTAGTTCAGTTTGGTTAGTAACCATGTATGATTCGTTAGTTAGACATTGA
>JARHVA010000061.1:6885000-7062500 GCA_037957365.1 Torreya grandis
TTTATCATAGTGACTTACTTTAAGAAGAGCTTAACTAATGTATTATATTGAAGTTAAAGAGCATTTTTTATTGGTAGTTAAGTTCTCACTGGTCAGGGTAGTTGGTAATTACAAACTCTCTCATCTTGAATTAGATTACTTGAGACAGCCTTAATACCTTGTAATAAGTTCATTTTTTGTTCTCATAATATCTGAATCAAGGACTTAAACTATGCTTGTCTTAGTTTTGTGTTTTAATCCTATACTTGCACATTAATGAAAAACCCTACCAACCTCAACCATATAATCATGACCTTAAGGTTAGGTTGTAACAAGATTCATATGAGGGAATTAGGGTTTAAAGCCTAATATTTATTATTTAAACCTTGATTATGGAATAAGGTTTCCATGAAAGAGTGGACTATAGTGCTTATACTTCAAGACAAAATGTTTTGTTGCAAGAATTAATGTTGGTAGTAAATTATACCATTTTTTGTATGTGATTTGGGTTTGCAATTGAAAGAGTTTTTTTTATTAGTATATAAACTATAAGTCACTACCTTTGATTGCATAAAATAAGGTCCAATGACATTTTTTGAGGACTATGGTTTGATTTGTAGCTATCTAAATAGGGTATTATTCCTCTACTTATGTGAAATATTTATAGAATTTGTGAAAGGTTGGGAAGATTTGGAAGACTTCACATCTATATGTTATAAGGCTGGTGTAGTCTTAATAACATTAACTTTCAACTTAAACCACTTAAACCTAATACCCTTAAATAGAACCTTGGAATAATAATATGTTTTATTTTCTAGTAGATGTTAGTATTAAATATTTTACAGGTCTTCTTGAAAACTTGTAGCAAGTATTTATTTTACATGTATTTTTGTAAGTGGTTAAACAAATTATTCTTGGAATGAAGTGAATATTACCTTAATTCATCCTAAACCCTTTTTAGTTTTTTGTAACTTGAAATTTTTTTTTGTAGGTTTTATGACTATTGTTGCATTATCACTTCTGTTGAATTCAATCTTGTTATTATCTTTTGCTCAATTTGGAGGTAAGTATCTCATTAAGATTTAGGTGGAAAATAGATTTAGAGATCCTTATACAAATTAATTAACCACTTAACCTAGTGAGCCTCAATGAACTTCTCTTATATATTTCATAAGAAGGAAAGAACAATAATGTAAATAATTTCATCAAATTTTTGGAATTTATTTCATGTTTACACTATTTAAGTTGGAAGCCAAGTATCATAACCCTAAAAAAAACCAATAATTTATGGGCTAGTTTTTGGTGTTATGAAAAATAAGGTATTAAATGGGTACCTAAGAAATAGGTTTTCAATACCAAATACAAACACCAATTATGGTAAAGAAAAAAACCATTGGATCATGCAACTCCATAGTAGGATAAACTTAACACTGCATGTCAATTCACTAGTGACACCTATCTTGATAACAATGACTTGCTAGGTTTGTTTCCTATGTATGATAGTGTAAAGTCACATGCTTTAAAAAGTATATCCTATGATGATTATTCGTGACTTTATAACATTATTGGTAAAAAATTTCTAACAAATTTTGGGCTTATATTCTTCGCCATATATTTTCATATGATATAATGATTTTTTGGTATTATTACATTGGATATACGACCTACACCATATACATATGATCATGGATTTGTAATTGACTCTAGGGAATTTATGGGGGCATCTTATTTCTACTTTTTATTTTACTTATTTGACATTTTCTTGGTTATTCCTTTTGACTAACTAGTGAATTATCTTTTACTTACATGTTTTTCACAAGTATCCTTTTCTAGTTGGCTCTAGTTTTTACTTTTTGGATTATTCCTTTCTTTTCCAAGGCTGATCTCTTGATATTTTATTCACATACTTTGGTTTGTGTACTTACACTTTATTATCTTATTTTATTTTCAATTTATTTATTTTATCATCAAGTGTCCCTCAAGTTATTATTCATTATTATTACATTTTCATGATCTATAATATGTATTTACCTAGGGGAAATAACATTTGTGTACTCCTATGCATTGACTATGCCCTAATTATAATGGGGCACACAATTATTGGGATTATATTGATCATATATTTCAAACTAATTGGAATGATAATTACCCACTATCCATGTGATTAAATTAATTACATCTAGATTGCATTGGGGAATGCCCTTGTTGTGTCTCATTTATTATATCTTGACAACATTGGGACATGCACTTGTCATGCCTAATTTCATATATATTTTCCACATGAGGCATACCATTTCTTGTGATTTATTTATTATACCTTTCTTATATATGGGTAACCTATTAATCCACTTATAATAATGTTATATCACCTATACAGGAGCATATTATTGTTTTACTTCATTTATTATATATTGCTCATTGGGGGCATGATATGCCCATGTGTCTATAGATTATACATCATTTATATTAGTGTTTTAGCATATTTTTGTTCATTTTTCTTAATAAATAAACATACTAAAAATAGAATTTATGATACAAGGTTTTAAAGGGATACCTATGATGAAGGTTTCACACTGTTGATCTAGTGAAGTGGGAACTTGTTTTTGGCTAGGATGGAGTACCTGCATACAAGAGACAAGTCAAAAATGACTGATTAATAAGATATATAAGTTGATTTCCTAATGCTAGACCAAATTTAGAAAGTGGTACACTTCCTTAAGAGGATGTCAGCCCATTATATGAATAAATGAAGTACAAAATGTAATAATAGAAATTACAAAAAATCATATGATAATATAGATGTGATACTGAAATGAAATAGATTAATATATTACATGGATGTTAACAAAGTGTTCATTCTAATAAGATATATTTTAATATTCTTATGCCTATATTAATTCTAATTTTTTAGTGAATACTTTTAGATTAGGTGCAAACACAATTGCATAAAGTCCTTACTCAAAGGAAATATCACTCTGATCTGTGAAGAGTGGGTGAGGGACTATGGGAAAATTCATACATGGGAACCAAATCACGTACAAATCTTGATAATGTCATTTAAAAATATGGATTCATGATTTTAAGATGAGAAACAACTAACTAAAATTAATTTACACTATTAAATTATCTTCAGATTGCACACATAAATTAAAAACATAGGCATCGTTATCAATTATTTTAGAATTGATAAAAATTATATTAATTGGGGATGGTTCATGTGAGGAATCATCATTGATCTTGACAGTGGAGAAATAAAGCTCAATATGGGGCCTAATGGAGGGATTCAAGGTATTTGAAATGGCTTTAGGAATAGTTAATGATAATTTGACTAGACTAAGTTAAGTAAATAGAATGTAATAAAATAATATAGGAATTAAAATATATTAAAATGAGTAATATACTTACCTTTTAAATGCTTCCAATAATGTAGAGAATGATCACACTAATGGGGACATGCTTAATCTTTTAATGAGTGAGGATGAACTAAGATAGGTATTCCATTCTTCCATAGGTATTCTAAGACAATTTGTCTAGCATTCCAGTGTATGAATTTAGAGATCATTATACTTGAGGATGGTTTGAATTTAAATAGATGACGATCCCAACAAGATCGATGATAATCTTAGGGATCAATGTCAATCCAATATGATTTTTCCAAGTTCATTCAAACAAATCCAATCCATGAGGTTAAACTTAGTCCTAGGTTGTTTTAAATGAAGTTTGGATAGTGAAAGTTATTTAAGTGTTTAAAACAAACTTACTTCTGATATATTTGGGGAGATTTGACTAGATTTAAGGATGGTTAAGTAGTTAAAATTAGTTACCTAGGTAGAAAGTAATTAGTAAGACTAATTGTGTGAAGTAAGATAGTAATTGGTAAAACTAAATTAACTAAAATAAAAAAATATGGGGAAGTGGTAAGACACATATATTCATACTAATATAATGGTATAAATTTGTAGTGTCTACATTTTCCCCTTTTTTTTGAAAGGTTTGTGATAACCTACCATGAGTTAAAAACTAACATTTGTTCAATGCTTTAGGTTTATGTGAGGAAGTATCCCCCCCTCAAACAAAGATCTAGTGTAGGAGAACAAAGCAGTGATGAGTTTGAAGTAAATGGTAATGAATATTATAGCTAGAGGGTAAAAAAATGGGATGAACAACCAACTAAAATTAATATCACTAAGTATGCACTGTCAAAAGACAAGATATTACAAGCATTAATTTCCCAAGGTAAATAAATAATAAATTCCTATAACTATGAAAAATTATGTGTAAGCAAAGGGAATTGAGAGAACAAAGGCTAGGGTGGGATGATCAAAGTATCTAGTGTGCATGGGTTATGGGTGTGACCTAAATACATTTGTTCACAAGATATAATACAGTCTTGGGTTCATAATGGAAATGTCTCAGTGGGAATGTAGGCCATTTGAAAAGGTTGTGGGATCAACAGAGGGTATGTGTCCACTAACTAGGGGTATAGGGTGGCAGATAAGGGGATAGTGATATCAAGGGAAATTGTGTGGTCTTGGGTCACAATAGATAGTAAGGTCAAGGAAAGTAAATAGTGCTAAAGAGAATGTAATCAATCCTAATTTCCCTAATCTATTCAAATTAAATAAAAATTGATATCATTTGTCATAAAATTGATGGTGATCCTAAAATAATCATGATCAATTTCTTGAGGCTATATATAGTACTTTAAACATGGTGGAAGATCATTTATGATTTGAGAACATGTTTATAGAAGAGAAAAATTTGATGCCTATTTATATGTTTTATCTATCAATCAGATGTTTTTTATATTTTGGATATTTTTGGATTTTCAAGAGGTAGGGTAAGTTAGAGTCAATATCAATCCATAATGAATCTATACCGATTCATCTGATCGATCATCGATTGTTTATGGATTAGTGTTGATCGGATAATTGATGATGTTGGGATATTAATTAGTGTTGATCATGTAAGGGTAGGTATCAATTATTAAGAATTAAGGTCGATGGGGGTAGAAGAGAAAACTTAGAATTTAGATTTAATGGCATATAAAATTAAAGAAACTTGGGGGGTTCATAGGATTATAGGCCCGTATATTAGTTACCATGTAAGATCAAGTGCCACCATTATTGGAGTGGCTTTGAGAGGTGGTGGGAAACATGTATTAGGGGAATATAGAGTATATAGGATTATGTGGACTACACCACTATCATCAAGTGCATAAAGATCAGAGTATACTTATAGCACTAATAGAGTGATGGTATCCAACTATAGGGACCTTTTGGCTGCCTACTGGGGAAATGACCTTGACATTAGAGGATATATATATCAAATATTATGATTGAATATGCACAAGGAAGACATTATTCCTATGAATGAGAGGGGATGAGCATTAACACTAACATGTTTTTTTGGAAAGGATGTTTCATATATTGATTTCATAGGGGTAGGGTTTAATTTTGAGGTTTTATATTATCAAGACCAAATCGAGAGATGAGTGATTATTATGATGATGATGGATATCTTGTTATACATTTTATAATTCATGCGGTGGGATATTTACATGGAGTTTGATAAGGGTACTAGAAAATATGTGATAGCACCATATAGTGTTTGCATGGGCTCCTACACTTTTAGTATAGATATACAAGGAGTTATTGGGATGGAGCACACAATAATGTTTTGGTCTAGATGTGACCTTCGTACTATAATGTTGGGCTTATGATCAATACAATTAATGAAACCACTAGGGATACCATGGATGGGATGGCATTAATTTTAATTTAGTGTGTGTTTTTTAGAATGGAGATATGACTTCACCAGTCCACATGGAGATGGGAGAGTACGAGAGTTAAATTAATGTCAATGGATTTTAGAGGGTCTAGAGGAGGAGGTGGTATGGAGGACATATGTTAGATTTTTACCATGGATTGGGATGGATAGGGAGTTGATAGTGGATAAAATGGAAGAGAATACCATCAAACCCCTAATTATAAATCACACCCCCTAGTATTATATACAAGTTATTTTGTTACTGAAAAGCACGCTTAGTGTTTTTGGATAAATTTGAATGAACGATACCTTTGACAAATAATCAAATATGTATGTGTATCATAGATCTAAGTTATTTTATTATATAATATGGATAGAAAGAAGATCAGTTTTGGTACAAGAATATTGATTAACCTTGTGGATAAGGACAAGAAATTTATATTCTTGAGAGGAAGTTGGGATAAAGGAAGCCAAAGAATCCATGGTATTAACAAACTTGTCGGTTGATTGAAGAGTGGCCTAGATGACATAGTGTTTGAGGGTGACTAACAAATATTAGGATAAATTTCTATACCTTTGAAGGATTTTATTATTTAATTGATATATGATAGTTATTTGATGGACTACCATCTAGGAGTCCACAAAAATATAAACTGACTTAACACCTAGAGCCAAATTTAGAGACATATAATTATGGCTTCATATTCTGCCATATTATTATTACTTTCAAAATCAAATTTTAAATATAGGGATATAGGAATGAATTTTGGAACTAATATAAATAATATATTATCCCCCTCCATGTTCACATTTAAATCCATCAAAGAATAACATCATCTAATATTTAAGATATCCTTGGGATATGGAGTTTATAGATTCATCAAGAAATTTAGAACTAGATGGTAGATTATTAGCAACGGGTGCATTAGCTAATTGATCAAAAATGATCTACTCCTTAATCATGTTTTGGTTAAGGAATTTGAGATAAAACTCTTTGAGAATCATAATCCATCATGCCATTTGTTGATTCTAATAGGGTTTTGAATGCATGAACTTAAGGGGATTAGTAATAATAATCACATATGTTTTGCTATTAAGAAAATAGTGGTGAAGGTTAGAAGATATGAATACTAAGGCCAAAAATATTTTTTCAATATGCATGTAATGAATCTCATAATCAACCAAAGTGTGACTTATATAATAAACTACTTGTTATCTATGTTGTTCATCTTGATGGGTAAGCATGGCACCTAAATCATGGTCTATAGCTAAGATATCCAAGTAAGAAGGTTTATACTCTCTTAGAAAAATAAGGAAAGGGGGAGATAAGAGATACTTAAGCATATCAAAGGATAATTTACAATTTTAATCCCATACAAATTAGGTGTCTTTCTTAAGAACTGATGGATTGGTTGACATCAATCAAATAATTATGCAATAAAGCAACGAATAAACTATAATTTCCCTTATAAACTATGAAGTTGCCTGAGGTTAGAGTAAGGTGGAATATTAATAATGTATTTAATTTTAGAATTAAACTCTATTCCCCAAAGGAAAATGATAAAACCCAAAATATTTCTTGATAAAACCCCAAAGACACACTTATTGGGTTAAGACGAACCTGATGTTTGACTAAACAAGAAAAGATTATCTGAAGGATAGATAGGTAATCTCTACGATACCTAGATTTACCAAGGAGATCATCCACAAAATATTTAATGATTTTTTGAATTAATTCATGGAAAATATAGGTCATGACATGTTGGTAAGTTATTCTTACATTTTCTAAACCAAAATGCGTGACCTTATAATAAAAATTCCCCCATGGAGTAATAAAATATATTTTATGCTAATATTATAGGGAGATAAGGATCTAGTTATATCTAAAAAATATGTCCATGAGTGATAAAAATTCATGTCTTGTAGTGAGATCCACAAGCTGGTGGATATTAGGAAGGAGAAAATCATCTTTTGGACAAGCAATGTTAAAATCATGAAAGTTAGTACAAAGGTGTAGTTTCCCTATGGGTTTTGTGATAGGTACTATGTTAGATACCCATTGAGTATAATTTATGGATTGGATAAAGTTAATGGATAATAACCATTGTAATTCATCCTTGAAAAGAAGCACTACATGAGGATGCATTTTTCAAAGTTTTTATTTTACTGGTTTAGCTTCAAGAATGGTGATGATGTTATGGATGACTATAATAGGATCTATTTTTGTCATATCACTATAAGACCAAGAAAAGTCTAGGATATGATTACCAAGGAATGTTGGGAAATCTTGGTGTTCTTGATAATCTAAGGATTAGCTAACTTTGATGTTTTACGGGACCTCGAGTGTTCCTATGTTAATATCAATTATAACTTTATTTAAAATACTAAGGGAATAAGATGGTATGATATTATTCAGATATGAATCCCCTAACCCTAAGTATTTTAAAACATATTTGTCATCACAACACTCCATTACATGGACTAACGAGGAATTTTCATCTATTAGGTCAGGAAAACTTAGGGGAACGTATAGGACTTTTGTGTTTTGATAAGTTAGTGGTTCCAAGTGAATGGTGTTAATAAAAAAAATTAGGTGGGATGGAAATAGCATAAAAATTTATTGTAGGAGAGTTGAGTGGGTATGATGGTTCTTTATCATCCATATTTAGAGAGACTAGATGGCAAATCACTATCATTGTCAACTTCAAGGGTTTTCTTGAAACCGAGGCCATGTTTTTTGTGTGGTTTTATAAGGTCATTTATCATAACTTCATGGGGTCCTTGATCATAACATCTTATGGCAAATCCTTTCCAAGCACATCATTATAGATAGGTTTATGTGAAGTGTGGTTTTTAAAGAAAGGAAAAGTTAGACGAGAATAGTTTGGTATGTGTTTAACTTTCCCCATATAAATGGGATTGATTAATTCCCCCATAGATTAAGTGTGTTTGGAGGTAAGGGGGGTTGAAGGGGATATTATCTCCTAGGTTGGGTTGGTAAATAAACTGTTGGTTAGGGCATTCATATTCCTAAGGAGTTGATAAGGTGCTAAGAGTTAATGGTTGATACTCCCCTAAAGGGAGTTGTTTAAATGCCAAGTCAAGGGAGTTTTAATCAAGGATATAAGACGAAGGTATTGTAGAAATATTTAATGTTTCCCCTAAAAACAATGGGCTCAATTTATTTATGGGGATCAAGGCATCATTAGGCTGATATTTCAAGTTGCACATCTTGAATGGATGTGGGTCTGTTATGATAACATGTATCTTAACTTTATGTTCATATTTAAGGAATTGATGTAGATGGGACATAATGCATAGCATGTATCCAAGGTTGTCTTAGTAGGATTTTATATTAAAATTATCCCTCTATCACATAAAATATCTCTAAGAGGGTACATATACCTACTTGGATGGGGAGGATGACTATACCTAATGTTGGCACAATAGTGTCATTAAAGGCTCATAGGATAGTTGGAGATTGAGCCATAATTGTTTATGGTAACTAGAGTTGTCTAAAAGCATGTGAGGAGATAATATTTATACTTGATCCATTGTGAATCATAACTCTTTTGATCCATGTTTGATTAACTTGGGTAGTGATAAATAATGGTGGGTCTTGGTCTTTGAGTTATAATGAGGATATTTGAGAATCATGAAATGTGATAGATGACAACTTTTGTAAGGATCCAATTAAGGCTGATAAAGGCTGAGGTTTGTCTAATTGAACTTGGGTGTCCTTCAAGGCCTCTATCATAGCTTCGTGATGTTGTGGAGAATTTTGGATAAGTTTGTATAAAGATATTTTGACAAGAATTTGGTGGAGTTATTTCAAAACTGATATCTATATCAACTAAGAGGGATTGTTATTTTGTGCTTTCCCTATAATAGAAAATTTGGGTTTTAGGATAGGCGATGTAGGATTGTTTGTATCAAAAGTAGGGGATTTTATCATAGATACCTTGGTTTTGTTGGGATTTTGGGTTTTGTGACCTTGTGTCTAGGATTGAGTGGCTATGTGTATTGCATCTATTTGAAACAGTGGTTGTTTTGTTATGTTACTAGAATCATATGATTCTAAAGGGTCTAAGAGGGGTTGATATTGAGTTTCATCATAGGTTTTATCTTCCTTTTTTAAATTTTATTCTAACCCTCTCAGTAATTTACTAGTTCCTAGGGTGGTTATGACTATAGTAGTTTGATTATGAGGATAATCAGGACCAAACTATTCCCATAAAAGATCAACCACAATGAAAGAAAGTTCAATGGATTTTACATGTTGATTTCTACAGACTTTATATCTTTAGATTCTACAGGCAAGTTCATTTATACAGGTTCAAAGGCTTCTACAAGTGGTTTCAGTCAAAAGAATTGGTTTTTAATGCTTGGTCATTTTCCAGAATTAGTTCAAAACTTTGGTTCAATTGAAAATCTTCATCGACAAGTATCTAAGTGCAAAAAGAAACTTGAACCATTGAACTGTTGAACCATTGAACCACTTTGGTTCAAAGGTTCAACGGGTTCAAAGTTCAACAAGTTTAATGTCTTTAGCAAGAGCTAAGCACTTCATCAAGGTTCAAAGTTCAATCGCTTCAATTGGTTCATCGGCTTCAAGACATTCAAGGCAGCTTGAACCATTGAATCATTGAACCATTGAACCACTTTGGTTCAAAGATTCAACGGGTTCAACAATTCAAAAGTGGGTTCAACCAAAGGAATAGATTAATGGCTCGATTTGACCAAGTGGTTCAACACTTTATTTCACTCAGTGTCTTTTGGTTCAACCAGATAGTTCACTCAGTTGGTTCATTCTTTCAGTTCATCTTTTGGTTCAATGTCTACAGGTTCAACAGCAGGTTCAAAGACATTTTTCAAATCTTTGTTTGAACTGTTAAACCAAAATTTGGTTCAGCGTCTTGGTTCAATGAATAGGTTCATTCAAGACAATGGTTCAATTAAATGGTTCATTGACCTTTGGTTTAAAGGGGCTTGGTGCACTTCGTTGAATCGTTGAACTAGTTCAACAGATAGTTTCAATCATTTGGTTTAATGAAATGGTTCAACTATTGTTCAAAGGCAAGTTCATAATGTCTTGTTTCAATTTTTATTTCATTGGCTTGTTTAATTCATTTGAACCATCAGCTTGAACCATTTTTGGTTTAACTAATTGGTACAATATCAAAGTTCAAAAGGATGGTTCAATGTAGAAAGAGACTTCCTGAAGGACAAGTGCCCTTACAGAGGACACTTAATCCATAAAAGCACCTTTTTGAAAGAGCATTTTTCAAGTAAGCTGAAAGGTAATTCTTTTGGATTTGTTTAAAGCATATTAAAATAAAGGGCTCAAAAGACTTTGTGAAACAAATTTTTGTAGACTTTTGTCTGTGGGAATTTTCCTTGGGCAAATTGTCCACGGGAATTTTCTGTGGGACAAATGTCTATAGAAATTACCCATGGGAGACTCAAATAGAAAGCCTTGGGATTTTTCTGTGGGAACTACCAAGACAAAGGGCTGCTAAAGGACCCTGAAGGGTAGGTGCCCTTGCAGGGGACTCTTGGCAGCCAAAGTGAAGGATCATTCTGACTTGACACAAGCCATTTCTCAAGGGCCCAAAAGGGCAAGTCCAATCTACAAGGGCAAAGCTAAAAGCCAAAAGAAGACCAAGGGGTGATACCCTCAAAGACGTCAAATTCAGGATAGTGAACTAGTTGTTGAGATCACATTGATGGGCATGTAAATGTCAATTTTAAAGACAGTAAAAAAGCCGTTGATCCTTTGGATTTATAGATCCGAATGCATTTCCAAAATTCAAGATAAAAACTAGTTGAAAGCAAGGAGAGATAGAATAATAGATGAATCTAGGACCTGATTCAATTAACCAAGAAAGGAGGAGCGATGAAGACAAGATTAGACTGCCAGGTGGACATTGAAAGTTGTAATATTTTAATTACATGACTTGTTTATCTACATTGAGAAGATCAAATGGGTAAAATGCACCAAAGTTCTAGCCTATTTTCCTAACAGTTCACAACGCATCATGATGTATTACTATTCCCAAGCCCTTCTTGAAATGGCTACATAAGGGACTTTCTTTCATTATAAACAGATCTTCTTTTTGACAATCTGAATGAAAATCTACCAAAATTGAGAGGCATCATTGAGACTTTGTGCTCAGTCTGTGGATCATATTTTGTTAATGAAAGCAAGGGACTTTTTCAAACTTTGTGCTATGATATATTTTCTATTTCATTACTTTAATAAGTAAGATTAATAAAATTAGTCAGGAAGTTGTCCTGAAGAATCAACTATGGAGAGACTTTGTGCCCCCATAGCTACCTTTAGTGTGTTTTCTTTTTATTACTATGTAAAGGACTTTGAAAAGACTTCGAGCTTTCATTGTCCTTCGTATATTACTCTTAAGCATTTTAGGTAGATACTTTGTGCTCTATTTCAATTTGTTGGTTACCATACTCTTAGTTACAGTCTACTTTTATTTCCAAGAGTATTCTTGTGGCTGGCTGAATAGTTCTTCTGAAACAAGAGGAGAGTTGTCTGTCATTCCCTTGAGTTTTTCCTTTGTTTTGTATACATCATCTTTGAAGAAAGAGAGATGGATGTCTGGTCCTATCCTTGAGTATTATTTTCTATTTATACATATACATAGCATATCCACAGGGAACCTCCCCTTGATGAGAGGAGAGAGTAGTCTCCTTATTATGTGATAAACTTACACATTAGGAAGACTAATCTTCTTGCTTTGGCTGATAAGACCTATTTTGTTTACTAGTACGCTAATAGACAAAATCTTCAACCAAAAAAAATTTGTGACTCCACTGGGGATATACCCATTATTCATTTATAGCCTATTCATTCACCTCCACACTCATAGGCAAAGAATGCATAATTTAAAGCCTCAAGCTTTAACTGAAGTAAGGTCGATTCTTTTCCACTTTTGTTTTACAATCTGGTAGATTCAAGGTATACATGAAGCCAAAGGGCTAAAGGTATCATTTATCTTATGTTTGAGCTCATACAACAAACTAATTTTGATTTGTTTCCTTCACCATATCATCTCCAACAAACCAAAAGCTTCCCTCCTACTAAAGCTAGATCTCCATTACCAGACAAAGTATCTACTTCTGTTGTTGATAAAGTTGTGCCTATAATTACCCCATTGAGATTTGTTATCTCTCCTTTTTAGAATCCTATAATGGTAGTTCAAGGCCCTTGGGGTAATGCATTTGTCCCACTTAATCTTACTCCTCCTTTGCATGAGCTTCCACATAGTTCTAGGAAGAATTTCCCTAAGTTCTACTATGATGGCAAAGTTCATCCTGATGAACACATTGCAACATTCAGTATAGCTTATGGACTAATCAGAGTAGAGTTTGAAGATGTAGTAGTTAGGATTTTTGTTGAAACACTTCAGGATGTTGCTAAAAATTGATTTTACCATCTACAGGCTTGATCTGTGACTGATTGGAATACCCTAAAAGCTAAGTTTGAAGCCAGATTCAAACCTGTAGAAGATGCACGTACACTTTTGGCTCAACTTACACAGGTGAAAAAAGAGCCATATGAGCCTATGAGAGACTTCATAGCTAAATTTGATAAATTGAGAAATAGAATTTTTGTCATTGCTCGACCTATAGCTGAGAATATTAAATGCTTTTTCATTAATTCTCAGCTACCTGAAGTCAACTTTCTCTTGAGACGTGCTGGTCAAATAGATCTCACTGCAGCTCAACTTTTGGCCACTGAAGTAGAAAATGATCTCATCTTAGCAAGGAAAATAAGAAGAGATCCCAATAGAAATAGAGCTTCATCATCTTCTAAATTTGCGTCTATAAACACCACATATCCAATGGTGCAAAAATTAGCAAATGAGTTGCTTGCTCTCAAAAATAAAATGGCTCAAGGAATGTATTTTGCTCCTACATACAGAACGACATTCCCAAATCAGTCATATTAGGGCAATGTTTCTAGAAACCAAGGAAAACAAAATTTCCTTCCTCCCCCACAAGGGAAACTTTCCTTGGAAGCTCCTCCAACCAATTCAGCAATGGGATATCTTGAAGCAGAATCAGAATTCTCTTATCAACCTGAATTAAATCAAGAAAATGATGCTGATATCATTGAAGACAATCAAGAAGAATTAGCTGGCGACTCCCACATTGGTTTCCTAAATTACCAGGATGAACCCAAAAATAAAGGATAAGCTTCAGATGGATCATATGTAGTGTTTACCAAGTCTAAGAACCAATCAGTCTAGCAGGCTAATAAAGAAAAGATATAAGAGAAACCATAGCCAACAGCCACAATTGTCAAGCATGGGATAGCTCTGCCTTTTCAATCAAAAGATTTGGTCATTACTCAAAAGGTAAATACATCTGTTGCACCTTCCCCTTTTACTTCTAATTCGCAAACCAGCCCACCTCCCATCCCTCTAAAAACTTAAAAAGTTGAAGTACCTGTCTCTATACCTAGCTCGATTCAACCATTTGACATAATTGATCATGTCAAAAAGACAAAAATATAGATGTCTAAATTTGAATACTTGCATTCTAATCTGGATCAACTGAATAAGCTGGTCCAATATGTTAAAAATTAGACCATCCCTATAAGACAAAAGGCTAAAAAAGTAATTCTTGACTCTCCAAAGAACACGCCTATTCCAAATAATCTTATCATTACTCCTCCAGTTGCTTCTAAAAAATATAACCCTTCTATGTCTCCTTGTTAATCAATGGCCACAAGTTGAGTAACTGTATAATCAACTTAGGTGCATCTGACAATGTCATGCCTGCTAAAGTCACTAAGTCTCTTGGTCTCACACTGACCAAGACATTTGGGAGATGTTTGTCCATGGAGAATAAGCAAGTACCATTGTTGGGGCAAATCAAAGATGCCCAATTTACATTCACAGCCTTTTCAGACAAGAGGATTAAGATGACTATCTTGGTGGCTGACGTCCCAGCATCTTATGGCATTTTTCTTGGACAAAATTTCTACAAGGACGTGGGAGGAGAACTAAACATGGATCTATTTTAGGCAAGGATCCCTGTCCAAGGCATGATGAAGAGTTTTCTCCCTAAAAAGGAGGCAAAATATGTGGTTACCCAAACATCATCCCCTGTAGCACAAATTTTGTTTGAATCTTCAAGCAAAGGTAATTATTTCTTTACCATAAAGGATGCTCATGTTCTTATAGATGAAAGTCCTATAACTAAAAATCTAGGAATTGATCCAAACAAGACTTCAGAAGAATTGGTAGAGCACAGTATAAATAAAGAAAGATCTTCCATCTCTAATGAAAATAAATCTAATAAGAGATCAGATTCTGATGATGACAACAATTCTTCCACCAATGATAGAGTTGGGACTACGTTGATATCTCTTCAAAGAGATATTCTTCCTTCATGTAATTTGCAAGTTAGCAACACCAACAACACAACCAGATGTGAATCTCTATTGCCTAAATTGAAAATTGCTCAACATGAAGAATTCAAACTCCTTCACATCAAAGGAGATGATAATCTGACAGTTTGTCAGGAGTTTAACTTGGATGATCCAATCATGTGCTCGACTGAACCAATAGAAAAAAATAATGATGGTGGATCATACTTCCGTAAATCAAAATCAGGCAAAGGAATCTATCACCAAGAAAGTAAGGAGTTATGGTTTCCATTTTGAAGAACACATCTTGCCATGGGGCAAGAAGAAGAAAGAGTCAATAGGAAGATGCAAAAAATTAGTTTTTTCATGGAGAACTCTATTCACCTGTCACCATTTTTGGGGACAAAATGGTTTCTTACTGGTCTACCAAGATAGAACATTATTTTCATTATTTCCCAAAAAGTAGCATCTGAAATACTTCAAATCTTGAAGTATCAGATCATTCCATCTATATATATATATATATATATATATATATATATATATATATATATGTATATTTGTATAGTTTTAAATTTTGTTTTGTTTTGTTTTCATTTTTGATTCCTTTCATTTCTAGGTAGCATGACTCTGAAGCCCAATAGTACACATGAAGACACTGGAAATTTTAGATTCTACTCCTTTCAATTCATTTTGTAATTGACAGAAGTCCCCAACTAGAGCCAGCTATTGTCTCCCAAAAATATCAGCTATTTTTGAGACAACATTTGAATTATTTTGGTCTTATAGACCAAAATTGTATCTTCCATTTTCAAAATTTATCATAGACATTTAGATTCCTCATTTTCAAAGCTTTTCAGAAAATCTACAGCTTTTGCAAGTCAAGTTCAATGGATTTTACATGTTGATTTCTATGGACTTTGTATCTTTAGATTCTATAGGCATGTTCATTTATACAAGTTCAAAGGCTTATGCAAGTGGTTTCAGTCAAAAGAATTGGTTTTCAACCCTTGGTCATTTTCCAGAATTAGTTCAGAACTTTGGTTCAATTGAAATCTTCATCGGCAAGTATCTGAGTGCAAAAAGAGACTTGAACCATTGAATTGTTGAACCATTGAACCACTTTGGCTCAAAGGTTCAATGGGTTCAAATTTCAACAAGTTCAATGTCTTTGGCAAGAGCTAAGTGCTTCATCAAGGTTCAAAGTTCAATCAATTCAATTGGTTCATCGGCTTCAAGACATTCAATGCGGCTTGAACCATTGAGCCACTTTGGTTCAAAGGTTCAATGGGTTCAATAATTCAAAGGTGGGTTCAACCAAAGGAATAGTTCAATGGCTCGGTTCAACCAAGTGGTTCAATGCTTTATTTCACTCAGTGTCTTTTGGTTCAACCAGATAGTTCACTCAGTTGGTTCATTCTTTCAGTTCATCTTTTGGTTTAATGTCTACAGGTTCAACAGCATGTTCAAAGACATTTTTCAAAGCTTTGTTTGAACCATTGAACCCAAATTTGGTTCAACATCTTGGTTCAATGAACAGGTTCATTCAAGACAATGGTTCAAAGAAATGGTTCATTATCCTTTGGTTCAAAGGGGCTCGGTGTGCTTCATTGAACCAATGAAATGGTTCAACTGTTGGTTCAAAGGCAAGTTCATAACGTCTTGTTTCAATGTTTATTTCATCGGCTTGTTTAATTCATTTGAACCATCAGCTTGAACCATTTTTGGTTCAACCAATTGGTTCAATGTCAAAGTTTAAAAGGACAGTTCAATGTAAAAAGAGACTTCCCAAAGGATAAGTGCCCTTGCAGAGGATAATTAATCCATAAAATCACCTTTTTGAAAGAGAATTTTTTCAGTAAGCCAAAAGGTAATTCTTTTGGATTTGTTTAAAGCATATTAAAATAAAGGGCTCAAAAGACTATATGGAACAAATTTTTGTAGACTTTTGTCCATGAGAATTTTCCCCGGGCAAATTGTCCACAGGAATTTTCCATGGGAAAAATGTCCACGGAAATTACCCATAGGAGACTCAAATAGAAAGCTAGGGATTTGTCCACAAGAAATACCAAGACAAAGGGCTAATGAAGGTCCCCGAAGGGCAGGTGGCCTTATAGGGGACTCTTGGTTGGCAAAGTGAAGGATCATTCTGACTTGACATAGGCCATTTCTCAAGGGCCTGAAAGGGCAAGTCCAATCTGGAAGGGCAAAGCTAAAAGCTGAAAGAAGACCAAGGGGTGATGCCCTCAAACACATCAAATTCAAGATAGTGAACTAGCCATTGAGATCACATTGATGGTCATGTAAATGTCAATTTTAAAGATAGTAAAATAGTCATTGATCCTTTGGATTTACAGATCAGAATGCATTTCTAGAATTCAAGACAAAAACTAATTGAAAGCGAGGAAAGATAGAACAATAGATGAATCTAGGACCCAATTCAATTAAGTAGGAAAGGAGTGATGAAGTCAAGATCAGACCACCAGGTGGACATTGAAGTTGTAATCTTTCAATTAAATGACTTGTTTATCTACATTGAGAAGATCAAATGGGTAAAATGCCCCAAAGTTCCACCCTATCTTCCTAACAATTCCCAATGCATCATGATGTATTACTATTCCCAAGCCCTTCTTGAAATGGCTACATAAGGGACTTTCTTTCATTATAAATGGATCTTCTTGTTGACAATTTGAATGAAACTCTACTAAAATTGAGAGGCATCATTGAGACTTTGTGCTCAGTCTGTTGATCATATTCTGTTAATGAAAGCAAGGGACTTTTTCAGACTTTGTGCTATGATATCTTTTCTGTTTCATTAATTTAATAAGTAGGATTAGTAAAATTAGTCAGGAAGGTGTCCTAAAGAATCAACTGTGGAGAGACTTTGTGCCCCCATAGCTACCTTCAGTGTGTTTTCTTTTTATTGCTATGTAAAGGACTTTGAAAAGACTTTGAGCTTTCATTGCCCCTCGTATATTACTTTTAAGCATTTTAGGTAGAGACTTTGTGCTCTATCTTGATTTGCTGTTTACCATACTCTTAGTTACATTATACTTTTATTTCTAGGAGTATTCTTGTGGCTGGCTGAATAGTTCTTTTGAAAGAAGAGGAGAGCTGTTTGTCATGCCCTTGAGTTTTTCCTTTGTTTTATATACATCATCTCTAAAGAAAGAGAGATGGATGTCTGGTCCTATCCCTGAGTATTATTTTCTATTTATACATATACATAGCATATCCACAGGGAACCTCCCCTTGATGAGAGGAGAGTGCAGTCTCCTTCTGATGTGATAAACTTACACATTAGGAAGACTAATCTTCTTGCTTTGGTTGATAAGACCTATTTTGTTTACCAGTATGCTAATAGACAAAATATTTAACCAATAGTTTTTGGTGACTCCACTGAGGATATACCCATTATTCATTTATAGCCTATTCATTCACCTCCACACTCACAGGGAAAGAACACACAGTTTAAAGCCTCAAGCTTTAACTGAAGCAAGGTTAATTCTTTTCCACTTTTGTTTTACAATCTGGTAGATTCATGGTATACATAAAGCCAAAGGGTTAAAGGTATCATTGATCCTATGTTCGAGCTGGTATGACAAACTAATTTTGATCTGTTTCCTTCACCATCTCATCTCCAATGAACCAAAAGCTTCCCTCCTACTAAAGCCAGATCTCCATTACCAGATGAAGTATCTACTTCTATTGTTGATAAAGCTATGCCTATAATTACCCCATTGAGATTTATTATCCCTCCTTTTTAGAATCCTATAATGGGAGTTCAAGGCCCCTAGGGTAATGCATTTGGCCCACTTAATCTTACTCCTCTGTATGAGCTTCCACATAGTTCTAGGAAAAATTTCCCTAAATTCTACGGTGATGGCAAAGTTCATCTTGATGAACACATTACAGCATTTAGTATAGCTTGTAGAGTAATCAGAGTAGAGTTTGAAGATGTGGCAGTCAGGATTTTTGTTGAAACACTTCAAGGTGCTACTACAGATTGGTTTTACCATCTACAGGCTCAATTTATGACTAATTGGAATACCCTGAAAGCTAAGTTTGAAGCCAGATTCAAACTTGTAGAAGATGCACATACACTTTTGGCTCAACTTACACAAATGAAAAAAGAGTTGTATGAGCCTATGAGAGACTTCATAGCTAAATTTGATAAATTGAGAAATAGAATTCCTATCATTGCTCAACCTACAGCTGAGAATCTTAAATTCTTTTTCATTAATTCTCAGCTACCTGAAGTCAGCTTCCTCTTGAGACGTGCTAGTCAAATAGATCTCACTGTAGCTCAACTTTTGGCCACTAAAGTAGAAGATGATCTCATCTTAGTAGGGAAAATAAGAAGAGATCCCAATAGAAATAGAGCTTCATCATCTTCTAAATTTGTGTCTATAAACACCATAGATCCAATGGTGCAAAAATTAGCAAATGAGTTGCTTGATCTCAAAAAGCAAATGGCTCAAGGAATGTCTTTTGCTCTTACATACAAAAGGACATTCCCAAATCATTCATATCAGGGCAATGTTGCCAGAAACCAAGGAAAACAAAATTGCCTTCCTCCCCCACAAGGGAAACTTGCCCTGGAAGCTCCTCTAACCAATTCAACAATGGGATATCTTAAAGCAGAATCAGAATTCTCTTATCAGCCTAAATTAAATCAAGAAAATGACACTAATATCATTGAAGATAGTTAAAAAGAATTAGCTGGTGACTCTCACATTGGTTTCCTAAATTACCAGGATGAACCTAGAAACAAAGGAGAAGCTTCAAATGGATCATATGTAGTGTTTACCAGGTCTAAGAACCAATCAGTTTAGCAGGCTGATAAAGAAAAGTTAGAAGAGCAACCACAGCTAGCAGTCACAATTTTCAAGTGTGGGACAGCTCTACCTTTTTAATAAAAAGATTCTGTCATTACTCAAAAGGTAAATACATTTGTTGTTCCTTCCCCTTCTACTTCTAATTCACAAACCATCCCACCTCCCATCCCTCTAAAAACTCAAAAAGTTGAAGTACCTGTCTCTGTACCTAGCTCGATTCAGTGATTTGACATAATTGATCATGTCAAAAAGACAAAAATATAGATGTCTAAATTTGAATACTTGCAGTCTAATCTAGATCAACTAAATAAGCTGGTCCAATATGTTAAAAATTAGACTGTCCCTACAAGACAAAAGGCTAAAAAATTAATTCTTGACTCTCCAAAGAACACGCCTATTCTAAATAATCTTATCATTACTTCTCCAACTGCTTTTGGAAAAATAGAACCTTTCTATGTCTCCCTATTAATCAATGGCCACAAGCTAAGTAACTATATAATTGACTTAGGCACATCTTAAAATGTCATGCCTGCTAAAGTTGCTGAGGCTCTTGGTCTCACACTGACCAATACATTTGGGAGATGTTTCCCCATGGAGAACAAGCAAATACCATTGCTAGGGAAAATCAAAGATTCCCAATTTGCATTCACAACCTTTCTAGACAAGAGGATTAAGATGACTGTCTTGGTGGCTGACATCCCAACATCTTATGGCATTTTGCTTGGACAAAGTTTCTACAAGGACATGGGAGGAGAACTAAACATGGATCTATCTAGGGCAAGGATCCCTATCCAAGGCATGATGAAGAGGTTTCTCCCTAAAAAGGAGGCAAAATATGTGGTTACCCAAACATCATCCCCTACAGCACAAATTCTATTTGAATCTTTAGGCAAAGGTAATTATTTATTTACCATAGAGGATGCTCATGTTCCTACAGATGAAATTCTTGTAACTAAAAATCTAGGAATTGATTCAAACAAGACTTTAGAAGAATTGGTAGAGCACAGTATAAACAAGGAAGGATCTTCCATCTCTAATGAAGAGAAATTTGATAAGAGATCAGATTCTGATGATGACAGCAATTCTTCCACCAATGATAGAGTTGGGACTATGTTGATATCTCCTTAAAGAGATATTCTTCCTTCATGCAATTTGCAAGTCAGCAACACCAACAACACAGTTGGATGTGAATATTTGTTGCCTAAATTAAAGATTGCTCAAGATGAAGAAGTCAAACTCCTTCACATCAAAGGAGATGATATTTTGTCAGGAGTTTAACTTGGATGATCCAATCATGTGCTAGAATAAACCAATAGAACAAGTTATGATGGTGGATCATACTGCTATAAATCAAAATCAGGCAAAGGAATCTGTCACCAAGAAAGTAAGGAGTTATGGTTTCCATTTTGAAGAACACATCCTGCCATGGGGCAAGAAGAAGAAAGAGTCAACAAGAATATGTAAAAAATTAGTTTCCTCATGGAGAACTCCATTAGCCCATCATCATTTCTAGGGATAAAATGGTTTCCTACTGGTCTACCAGGATAGAACATTATTTTCATTATCTCCAAAAAAGCGTCATCTGAAATACTTCAAATCTTGAAGTATCAGATCATTCCATCTGTATATGTATGTATATTTGTATAGTTTTAAATTTTGTTTTGTTTTGTTTTGTTTGTTTTCATTTTTAATGCCTTTCATTTTTGGGTAGCATGACTCTGAAGCCCAATGGTACACATGAAGACACTATAAATTCTGGATTCTACTCCTTTCAATTCATTTTGCAATTGACAGAAGTTCCCCAACTGGAGCCAGCTATTGTCTCCCAAAAATATTAGCTATTCTTGAGACAACATTTGAATTATTTTGGTCTTACAGACCAAAATAGTATCTTCCATTTTCAAAAAATTTCTTAGACATTTAGATTCCTCATTTTCAAATCTTTTCAGAAAATCTACAGACTTTGCAAGTCAAGTTCAATGGATTTTACATGTTGATTTCTACGGACTTTGTATCTTCAAATTCTACATGCAGGTTCATTTATACAAGTTTAAAGGATTTTACAAGTGGTTTCAGTCAAAAGAATTAGTTTTCAACCCTTGGACATTTTCTAGAGTTAGTTCAAAACTTTGGTTCAATTGAAAATCTTCATCAACAAGTATTTGAGTGCAAAAAGAGACTTGAACCATTGACCCATTGAACCACTTTGGTTCAAAGGTTCAACGGGTTCAAAGTTAAACAAGTTCAATGTCTTTGGCAAGAGCTATGTGCTTCATCAAGGTTCAAAGTTCAATCACTTCAATTGGTTCATTGGCTTCAAGACATTCAAGGTGGCTTGAACCATTGAACCGTTGAACCATTGAACCACTTTGGTTCAAAGGTTCAACGGGCTCAACAATTCAAAGGTGGGTTCAACCAAAGGAACAATTTAATTGCTCAGTTCAACCAAGTGGTTCAACACTTTATTTCACTCAGTGTCTTTTGGTTTAACCAGATAGTTCACTCAGTTGGTTCATTCTTTCAGTTCATCTTTTGGTTCAACGTCTACAGGTGAAACAATAGGTTCAAAGACATTTTTCAAAGCTTTGTTTGAACCATTGAACCAAAATTTGGTTCAACATCTTGGTTCAATGAACAGGCTCATTCAAGATAATGGTTTAATGAAATGGTTCATCGACCTTTGGTTCAAAGGGGCTTAGCGCACTTCATTGAATCCTTGAACCGGTTCAATGGATAGGTTAAATCGTTTGGTTCAACAAAATGGTTCAACTGTTGGTTTAAAGGCAAGTTCATAACATCTTGTTTCAATGTTTATTTCATCAACTTGTTTAATTCATTTGAACCATCAGCTTGAACCATTTTTGGTTCAACCAATTGGTTCCATATCAAAATTCAAAAGGATGGTTCAATGTAGAAAGAGACTTCTTGAAGGACAAGTGCCCTTGTGGAGGACACTTAATCCATAAAATCACCTTTCTGAAAGAGCATTTTTCAAGTAAGTTGAAAGGTAATTCTTTCAGATTTGTTTAAAGCATATTAAAATAAAGGGCTCAAAAGACTTTGCAGAACAAATTTTTGCAGACTTTTGTCCACAAAAATTTTCCCCAAGAAAATTGTCTACGGGAGTTTTTTGTAGGACAAATGTCCACATAAATTACCCGTGAGAGACTCAAATAGAAATCCTGGGGATTTGTCTGCGGGAACTACCAAGATAAAGGGTTGTCGAAGGACCCCGAAGGGCAAGTGCCCTTGTGGGGGACTCTTGGTGGCCAAAGTGAAGGATCATTCTGACTTGACATAGGCCATTTCTCAAGGACCTAAAAGGGCAAGTCCAATCTAGAAGGGCAAAGCTAAAAGCTAAAAGAAGACCAAGGGGTGATGCCCTCAAAGATGTCAAATTCAAGATAGTGAACTAGCCGTTGAGATCACATTGACGGGCATGTAAACATCAATTTTAAAGATAGTAAAATAGACATTGATCCTTTGGATTTACAAATCTGAATGCATTTCTAGAATTCAAGACAAAAACTAGCTGAAAATGAGGAAAGATAGAACAATAGATGAATCTAGGACCCGATTCAATTAACCAGGAAAGGAGGAGTGATGAAGACAAGATTAGACTGCCAGGTGGACATTGAAAGTTGTAATCTTTCAATTACATGACTTGTTTATCTACATTGAGAAGATAAAATGGGTAAAATTCCCCAAAGTTATAGCCTATCTTCCTAACAGTTCCCAATGCATCATGATGTATTACTGTTCCCAAGCCCTTCTTTAAATGGCTACATAAGGGACTTTCTTTCATTGCAAACGGATCTTCTTTTTGACAATCTGAATGAAACTCTACTAAAATTGAGAGGCATCATTGAGAATTTGTGCTCAGTTTGTTGATCATATTTTGTTATTGAAAGCAAGGGACTTTTTTAGACTTTGTGATGTGATATCTTTTCTGTTTCATTAATTTAATAAGAAGGATTAGTAAAATTAGTCAGGAAGGTGTCCTGAAGAATCAATTGTGGAGAGACTTTATGCCCCCATAGCTACCTTCAGTGTGTTTTCTTTTTATTGCTGTGTAAAGGACTTTGAAAAGACTTTGAGCTTTCATTTCCCTTCGTATATTACTCTTAAGCATTTTAGGTAGAGACTTTGTGCTCTATCTCGATTTGCTAGTTACCATACTCTTAGTTACATTCTGCTTTTATTTCCAGGAGTATTCTTGTGGTTGGTTGAATAGTTCTTCTGAAAGAAGAGGAGAGCTATATGTCATTCCCTTGAGTTTTTCCTTTGTTTTGTACACATCATCTCTGAAGAAAGAGAGATGGATGTTTGGTTCTATCCCTGAGTATTATTTTCTATTTATACATATACATAGCATATCCACAGGGAACCTCCCCTTGATGAGAGGAGAGAGCAGTCTCCTTCTGATGTGATAAACTTACACATTAGGAAGACTAATCTTCTTGCTTTGGCTGATAAGACCTATTTTTTTTACCAGTATGCTAATAGACAAAATATTCAACCAACAAAATTGTCATGAAAGTTTCTTGTAATTGTCTAGTTTTAGCCTTTAGTATTAATAAAATATTGTGCACAAGAATGATACAATAATTCTTTTTTGAAATTTATTCTTCATATTTTTAACTCTTATTTTTATTACAAGTATTCACAAAGAAAATTCAACAAGCTTAAGTATCTTAATTTTAAGTTATTAGTGCATATGTTCTCATCAATCTCACAACATTGCTATATTAATAACTAGTAATTCTAGGATTGATTGGTTGATACATAGCTTCAATTTCATATTGATTAAGAGATTATTTTCACTCCCTGCATAAATTTAAAACCTTTATTTAGCATTATATCTAGGTTTAAAAAATATTTAGAAGGTTTTCAAGTAATTATTATAATAAATAATGGTTTCAATTAATTCTACTTCCATGAATATTTTTGTTTTTAAATGTGACAACTTTGAGTATTGGAGAGATCAATTGAAATGAATTATTATATGAAAATAAATTTATTGGAATGCTCTCCATGGGTATACACCACCCTAAGACTGAAAAAACTTGACACAAGACTAGAAAATAACAAAAAATGATGAAGGAAAGGCAAATTCACAAGCTTTTTTCTATCTTCAGAGTGTCATAGACCAAGCATCTATCCAAGAATTATAGAATGCAAGAATACTCATGAGGCATGTAATACATTTAAAACATCATATCAAAGATATATTGAGTTAAGATACAAAAAAAAACCAACTATTAAAATGAATATTGAAAATTTAATAATGTCAAATAATTGAGGAGTTAGAATATATTACATAAGAATAGATGATTTAGTGCATAGAAAGAAGATTTATGGAGAAACTATACAAGCTAATGTTAAAAAAATATTTTGAGATTATTTAGTCAAAAATGGTTACATATAATGATCACTCTTGAAGAGTGTAATAACATGAACATTATGAGTGTTAATGAGTTAGTGGGTTTTGTCTTATCCCATGAGGATAAGATGAGACTATACACAAGAGACCAAGAACAAGCACATGAAACCAAGGCTAATATTTTAAATACCAAAGTTAAAATTAAAAATAAAAATAAAAGAAGTTATCAAAAAATAAAAATTCAAAGATAAATTTTGAAGCTAAATTCATAGGTAAGATCAAAAAATAATTTACTTATCATTACTATAAAAATCTAGGACACATGGTAAAGTATTGTAAGATACTAACAACTAAGAATCAAGCTAATCAAGAGAGTGAAATTATTATTTTTCAAAATAAGAAAAATATTATTCAAGTGGGCTTATATTATTGTCTCACATGTAATGTGGGAATGGAGGAATCAAATTATTGGTAGTTTTTTGATTCGGGGTGCTCAAATCACATGACAAGTCACAAAGATGGTTTTAGCACATTAGATGACTATTTCAAAAGTAAAGTACAATTGGTAGATAGAAAGTCCATCCAAGTTGAAGGAAAGGAAAAAATTAAAATCACTATAAATCAAGCTAAAGGTGAAATTAAGGATGCTTAATTTTCTCTAAATCTAAGTCATAATATGATTAATTTTGATTAATTAGTAGAAAATAGTTTCAAACTACTTTTTTAAAGTAATGTTTTTAATATTTTTGATAAGAGATCTATAAATAGATTTATTGGAAATCCTATATGGTAAATAATATGATGTTTTTATTGAAGATAAATATGATGAAAGTTGACACTTGTTTCTTCACCATTGAGGATGTTAACATGTTGTGGCATTCAAGATATGATAATATTAGTTTTAAAATCTTACATATTTTTGACACAAATGGTATGGTAAGAGATATTCTCAAGTTATATTTCTACTCTAAGTCTTGATCCTTGATAATCTAATTTTCTTTTCTTTTTTTATCTCTTTTGAAATGAATATGATGACTTACATACATACATATATATATATATATATATATATATATATATATATATATATATATATATATATATATATATATATATATATATACAGGTTGTTCTAGGACAAGCTATGCATGTTTTCCAAATTTAGAAATGACAAGGAGTCAAGTTAAAGGTGCATGATTAACAACACTGGTCAAAATGACCCACAAAGGTAAATGGGATGGACCCAAGCAGGGCACATGTTTACTTAATGTGAACTTTGGATCATGATAATAGATTTATTTAATCTAAGGGTGATAACATGTATATTTGGATAAGTGTTAGATGTGATTTTAAGTCTTTAGGGATAAATGGAGATTGATGGCGGGTCATAAAAGTCCTAAAAACATATGCAATTATGCCAAAAATTATAAATTTATAATAAGATATTATGGAAAAGGGTCTTATACCAAATTTCAATGTCTACATAGTACCCCACTTTGACATGGATTTATAAGTGTGAGTGAATACATGTGTGCATCAAAGTATAAATATAAATAGTTTGAAGCATGCACCTTCACTTACCTAAGGAAAATTTTGGGTTTTGAATATGCGATCAAAAATAATTCCATCCCCATGGGTTTTTTTATTGCACCTAAAATAAGTGCCAATTGCTATAGGTAGTAAATGTTCATGATATATATTAAAAATTTAAATTTTAAATTTTAAAAATTTGAATTTGAAAAGAGAGAAATAAATGAGTACACCTAGTTGGTATTTTTATAAAATGCCACAATAAACTTATTTTGGCACTAGACTTCCAATAGGTGTTGAAACATAGATAACACTTCTTCGAGAGTTACTAGGGTCTAAACCACTTCTTGATTAGAGAAGTAGAAAATTTTGTCAAATTTTAATTAATTTCACCCAAGATCTCTAAAATTTTATAAATTCCTTGATATATTCCCCATTCTGAGGTGAGGTGTGAACACTTGTGTTGCGATCACTTATCAATAAATAAAAATTCAAGTGCATCATATGTTATGAAAATAATACAAATGAATTGTCAATATCCTAAAACATATGTAATGAAATTGAAAATAGTTGATACCATCATGTTTTTTGCAAAATTTTATAGTTATAATTAATGAATTATCATCTATTCATGCCCCATAATATCATAAAAAGTGTCTCATGTTGCAATAGATATAGTATCATATCAAGAACAACACAAACATATATGATGCCCCCTAAAGAAAAGAAAGAAGGGGGAAAATAGTACACCCAAAATGTCACAAATATGCCCTAGTCAAGTCATATATAAATGGAAATACACACAAGTAACATGCTCCCATATATGCATTGTAGAAACCATGGCAACATAGAAACCAAGAAAGTATATCAAAAAATATGTGCATAATATAAATCAAACACCAGTCATTGTATAATATTATTCATGATATACATCATGGTTATAATCATAGAATAAATCAATAAAGTGCACTCGAGATGGGACCATAAAAATTAGTGACTACACACAAGTTTGTGATTAAACAATTTAGTGAAAAAACACATAAGAAGATGACACAAGATATGATGAAAAAGATGATCACTTATGGGCAAGGATCCACACACAAGAAAACATTTACACACAATAGTCAATGTAACCATGTAACAATCATAATGAATATATTCATATGATATATAATATCTAGGTATCATCAATAGATGTAGTAATTAATTTATTATAGCTTAATATGATAAAGGATAAGAAAGGAAATATATCACCATCCAAAAATTATTGTATGGCCATGCCCCCAAGATAGGATATGAGTTGTATATGTAAATACCCACCTCCCTCCCCGCAAGATATGGGCAAATAATATGCACTACAGTATCATGTAACATGTAAATCTACATAGTAGCCACTTAAGAAATATTGTGAGAATTAGATGTGTAAATCATGGATATGAAAACCTCTAGCATAGGTGTATATGTTACCATGTATAAAGTAATGTTTTTGAATTTTTGAGTATTTTGTAATGTTTTTTATGTTTTTAATAAGATATTACCTCTTGAAGGGTTATTTTATGAATCATTATATTTCAATCATGATTAATGTAATGTGGCAATGTGTAAAAGTTTGTGTGGGGAATCATGTCCCATCAATGCAATAATCTAAGGTACATATGAAGTATAAATCCAAATCGTAAGATAATATCAATGTTTCATGATAATATGATATAAACTAATATGTGTCAAAGCTCATAGATTAATACATACTATATTGAGGATGAATATTTACATTGGGAAATAGCGTGCCTCCTTATGTACAAAAACTCAAGGGTTGATAGATATGGTAATGAATGTACCACGAGTGATAACTTATCATGTGTCAAGGATCATGTAATATTTATAATTTAAATAATCAATGTAGACTCATAAGTGAATGTTATTATAGATTAAACATGTAGGATATGTCAATTAGACTCATGGAGAGAGATATATGGGTACCATGCCCCCCTAAGAAAATAGATGTATATATATGATCAATAAGGAACATGTTTGGGTATAATTCCCCCATAGGAAAATGTATGTCATGTATACCAATGTGTAAGATAAATTCCTATAAGTATAAATTATGACAATCATGATATTTCAAGATTTAAATAGTACGTAGGGCATAAGGACCCCACCAATGTAATAATGTAGGGCATATGGATAATATAGGTCCATAATATCATATAGTATCAATGAGGCTCAAGGAATAATGTGTGATATGAATTTATGGGTGCATATAATATGTATAATTATGAATAATCATGTGAAACACAATCTTGATATAGTGTCTAATTTAATAATGTTATGTTCCCCCAAAAGTGGCAAGGTATAGATAATATGATCAAAGATGAAAGGGTTGGATAATATGTCCTAATCGTCACTCCAAATTTTCAATATGTGTATAATAACTTTTAAGGAGGTATGTGTGGTATATTTCCCCATAATAGCAAGGAAATATATGTCCCATGTAAAAAAAGTGTCATAAAAAATGTTATGAGTCCAAGCTATAATAAATAGACAAATGTTGATCAAAAAGCATGTGATAGAAAATGTACTCATCCATGTGACTCTAATATGTAATAATTTCATGTAGATATTAATGTACAAAATCAATATATGTATACTCCATGTACACAAAAATACAAGATATATAATCCAAGTAAAGTGGCTCTATATAGAAAATGAAAAAAAAACTACAAAGATATTACTATGAAATAGTCTCGTGTATATAAATCCCCCCTAGGTGAGGAATGAATGAGTACATAAACATATAACCTAGATATAATGGATCTCACTTACTCAAAATATATCATTACAAGCATATGTTTCAAACACAAATGTGTGAAAAACCTCTAGTATAAGTAAAATATGCATGATATGTATTAAATGACTAAGATAAAGGCAAAGGGTTTTTTTATTTTTTTGTCTTTTATGAATTTTTTTGTGAATTTTTTTTTAATTTTTTTATTTTTTATTTTGATTGTGAATTCATACATGATGTTATTTAGAATTAACATCCATCATAATGATGTGTTAATTAAGCAATAGATGTATGGATGACTAGGTTATATGTGTCACTCAAGGTGTAATGTCTAGTCATGGACGTATAGATGAGATAAACTAAGTGTTGAATGTTTCATGAAATAATTGAATAAATCATATATAACTAATGAAATAATCATGATAATTTATGAGGCTTAAATATGATGTGTTACTTCAAATAAGTGTCATAGTACATATATGTCATATATAGTGGAACTCTTAATATGTGATAACAATCTCAGTAGATGACTATGTGTATTGAAACCATATTTCATTGGTTGGTATATCAAATGATGCATAAAAGACTTGAATCATAATATTTAATCATTAAAAACTTCATATTTTACTTGGTGAAGAGAGGGAAGATGTTCAAATGTAATCTTTGGTCCCTTATTTTGAATGTAATGTGCTAAAAAAAATCTTTCAACCCAAGATATGTATGTAAATATCCATAGGAATATAATGAAACCAATGTAAATTTTGACCTATTAGGATTTTAGGGAATGTTTTAAGAAAGATCCAATTATTGATATTGTATTTCCCAATAGAATCCATAAAGTACTTGAGGTTAAAATAAGGATCACCACTCCCATTAAATAATGAAAATGTAGGCATCATGAAATCATGAGGTAGTGATAAGTTAAGGATATTATGTGATAAGAGTGATATGAAATAATTTATAATGATTGATCATTCACTTTCCAATATAATTCAGCTACTCCATTCATTATGAGTAAGACCTCTTGGGAAGGACATTAGGTTTCAAAGGGCTCATTTAATGTTTGAATCTTACCATTGATGGTTGTCATTTATACACTATTCTTCACGGGTTAAGAAGATGCAATCCCATTATCAAAAATCCTAGATGGATATACACTTGAATTATTTATATTTTTAATCATATGAATAATTTCACTAATGAGACTAGGATTTTCAATAAATATGCTTTTAGAGATTGAAAAATACATTGATTAATCCTTTCATCATTTGCAACATTCACATTTTTCATTTTAACATCCAACAAAGATAAAGTGTTCACATCCATTTCATTAATTTGAAATATCATTGTAACAAATCCAAGCACATTAAATGAAAAATAAACCGTGTATTTAGTTAAGGAGGGAGTAAACCTTAATATGAGAAGTAAATCTAAAAACTCAGATTTTGAGTGGGTCGAACCTTAAGGGTAAGATAGTGCAAGCCTAGGTTGAATTTAATTAAATGTTGGGGTTCAAAATTTATATTTACCCCAAATTATATTTCAATGGTCCTAATTAGAATAAATAATTTTAATGAATATATCTAACAATACAACTATGAAAGCACATAATTTAGATCCATCTAATTGACTATCAATTGTAACAAGATAAAAGTAATAAATGAAATAGGCCATGAAAAAGTTATTGAATTATATGGATATGGTCCAAAATCATGTTAGTCACCATAAGACATATACTTACAATACATGCAATAATATAAATCAATGAAATTTTAAAAAATAATAATACACACATTTACCACAAGTAGCATGACTACATCTTTAGAATAAAAGACTCTAGCTTAAATTACTAGAATAAAAATAACTCTCTTCCATAGTTAATTGCCTCAATAACTATCTCTTTATGATCTTATATAGGTAATAAAGAGTATATGGATAGGTTTTAGAGAGTAGTTAACTTGTCAAACAAGTATTCTTAAGATAATACTTTACTATCAATAGCAGAAGTCAATCAAGTCAATAAATTTATTGATACTCTTCTATAATAATAGTTTATAGATAATTATGCACCAATTAGTGATTATATATGAATTATATTATAAATGTCTCTTAAAACCATATGAAAATGTATGAGTAATTAAACACACTAAAAAAATTAAGAATAAATCAAAAGAAACAATCACCTTGTTGTTATTCTAGTTTTTTTAATTCTAGAATGTGATTGTTCAAGCCTAGCAGAGACTTTATAAAATGGGGATCCTCTTTAGCCATGTTTTACTTGGGTAAACTTGGGATCTATGCATGTTTGAACCAAGCAAACTCACCTAAGGTGAACTTGCATTGGGTGGATTTACATTATGAATTATAAGTATCTTTTTCCAAGTCCAACCTTTGTAGGGTTACATAGTATAATTTTTATGTGATTAGTTTGTTTCCTTATTTTTGATCTTATAATATGCTCACTTCATGGCTATTATTGGTAGAATATGTTAATTTTTTTATTCCTCCTCTTTTACATAGCTTGGCACTCAAAACAATCAAAAGGTTATAATGTTGAGCAAAACTAAAGTGATGTTTCAAAATACATATCCCACACACTCGAATTACACCACACATAGTTATAAGTGAGTGTAAATAGATTAGCTTAAGCAAGGGTTTTGAACCTACTCTTCCTTAAAAATGATGATGCAAATACATACTAGTTAAAAAATTCATTTGGTAAAAGAGGATAATGAGATATTAAGATAAATAACTCCATCACAAGTGTGTAAGATATGAATCAATGAGGCTCAACATAAAGTATGAGCAATGATGAAGTTGGTGTTTATCTCTACTCTAGGTCTTGATCATTAATAATCTTATTTTATCTTATTTTATTTCTTTTGAAATGGCTTGGGATGAATTATATATATAGGGTGTTCTACAATAATTTATGTGTGTAGGCAAACATTAGAAATGATAATGAGTGTAATTATAAGTGCATGATCAATGACAATGGGAAAAATGACCCACAAAGGAAAAACAAATAAACCTGTGCAAGGCACATGTCTACCCAAGCAAAAATATTCCTTGAAATGAATATAGGCTTAGATATTGATGAGAAACTCAATAAAAAATGAAATTTAGTTCAAAGGTGATAATAGATACATTATGATAAGTGTTAGATGTGTTTTTAAAGTTCAAGGGATAAATGGAGACCAATGTGAGGCTAGAGAAGTCTTAGAAACATGCAAATATACACAAGTAGGCCAAATATGATAAATTGGGGATAAGAAACTATGAAAAATGGTATTATACCAAATTTAGGTGTCTACAAGTGTTACATGAGGGATTTACTTGTGAACTATGTTTTCCTCATTTTCCAAGAAGGATTCAAACCTAACACCTCAATTCCCATTCTCATAGAAGTCTTTATAGCCTTCCCATACTTGAGTTTCATGGTTGGTTTGAAAAAAAAACTAGGGCTAGATTATTAGGGCATCATTAGTTCAATTATTTTAGGGTACCATATATAAAGCCTAATACCTATGAAATATAAGAGAATCATTCACAATAATATGCCACTTTTGCCTTCCATGTTTTTATTCTCCTTCATGCTCCTCTTCCATTGTCACCCTGAAAAAATGTATATGTATATGAATATGCATATGCATATACATATACATATGTATATGTATGTGTATGCATATATGTATGTATACATAATACATATAATATTTAAATAAGGTTGGTAAAGGAATTTTTGTCACAAATTGAGTCTAATTATCTTAGAGTCATTAAATTATAACTTATCAATGACTATTAATCTTTTATTTTGTCATCCTTTTAAATGAGGATATTGTAATTTTATTTTTTATACATTTCAAGATGATTTGTCACAAAATTTTATGTTAATTGGTTTGAATTTGAATCAAATTTTAAGTATATTTGGGTCTATTTTGGGTTGAATTTTTAAAACCACATGAAAAAATAGAAAAAAATTTGACGACACAATCCTGAACCAAAATGTGACACCAATTATACCAAATGTATTACTGTTTAGTTAAATAATTTGGTACCTCCATTGGTATCTTTTTATTCATTCTCTTTTGGATAATTGATATCCCTTATAATTGTAATCAATCAATCATCATGCCCAAATTTTTAACATAGTAGAAGGAATTACTTTCATTTGATATATTTAAGGGTAAATAAAAATCTAACTTTTTCTTGTAGGGCCAACTTGAAAAAGGATCTAAACAAGCTTAATCTAGTCTTTTTAAACTCTTTTTAAGTGCTTAAAATGGATTAAGAACATTTATTTTGGGTTATTAAATAAACATGTAGATGTTTGCTTGAATTTTTTAAAGTTGTTCTTTACATGTTTTTACATCTTAAATCCAAGGGGATAAAGAACACCACTGCACATTTCATTTAGTTCTTTAAAATTGAACACACTTCAAGTTTTTGCAAAGTTGTTATCATTGTTTTTTTAGATTAGATTTGTTTGAGAAAATAGGGAGTTGTGCATGTATGCTCTCCCCCCATCCCCTATAGGTAAATTTTGGGATCAAAAGCATCAAATTCATTACAAAGTGCTTTATTCTAAAGGCATAAAAGAGAAGTTGTGAAGGCTCTCCCCAAGACCCGCATGGCTTGGGTGACCTAGAAACAACCTTTAAAGCTCTTTTAATTGGGTTTTTACTTTTATTGCATCTTGGCTTATGAGGGGAACTTAATTACCTTCCATAATTTATTTATGGAAGAGTTGACTTGGAGTTTCATCTCCTGGCATCATCTTTAACCCCTCTCCATAAAGGGGGTATATAAATTGGGATCACCCCATTGGGATGACGGTTTGAGTGGTTAAACCATCTCCTATCATTGGGGTTAAGCCTAGGATGTTTGAGCATAATGGACATCGGACTACATTGATCAAGTGATAGATGTAGTGGTTGTAAAAATGGCAAGACCTTTTTACAACAAGCTAAGTGTTGTGGACCCAAATGACATTTTTCTTCTCTTGCATGTTGACGTGAAAGTCTTGTATATGGGATCCATATAGAAACATTCAAATCTTAGTTTAGTTAACCCCACTTTATCATACCTTATTAGTTTAGGGCTTAAGATTATTAGTTAGTTAATTTGTCTTTGTCTTAGATTACTTGGTCTTTTTTGGAGTCAAAACTTGGTATTAAAAAAAATGACATGACCAAACAAATTGACCCCAAATTTATTTTAACAAAGAGGCATTATTCTGCCCAAGTGAAAATATTCTTTTTCCTTGTTCAAAAAACTTATCATACACTTTGTGTAATATCTTCTAATTTGGTGCAATTATGTTACCCATTTGAATCTAGACCATTTACCACATTTTGTTTAAGTCCCTCATTGGTAGTTTAAATTTGAAATTATAATCTTCCAAGTTTTAAAGGTTGATGTGTTAAATTGGGTTCGCCACTTTGTACTTGACTTGTATTAACTTGATTTTAATTCCCAATTTGAATTAGGGGCCATTTTTAGACTCGACATCATTATCATCATTTGGTAGGACTCAAGTCATCTTGTGTATCACTCATGCTTTGAGTCTTAGGCAAAAAGTTTTACTACCCATCCTATTTCACCTTTTGTCTTAAGTCCATATGATAACACACTTTTGCCTTAGAAATTTTGACACAACTTTATTTGTGGTTATCATTTGAGTTAAGGAGAGTAGTGTTACACTGCTAAAATCATGTTAGACCATTTTTTCTTAGAGTCTTAAAACCAACATTTATCACACCTTTTGATCATTTTAGTGTTGTTTCACTACTCAAATTATTTTGAGACTTTTTTCATAGACCTCTTCACATAGAGTCAAAATATTTCTAACTTTCCAACCATTTTGAGTTTCTTTGAGAACCTTTGTATAGCTCATCAATAAAAAGAATCTAGTTTGTGCCATTATTTGGGAGAAATTACACTATCTCCAAGTACCTTTTTATTTCATAGCTCATACTTATTGATCAGGTTTATGTTCAAGATTCAAATGCCTAGTTTTTGTTAGAAGTTTTTCAAATCTGTTAGATTAAATCTCATATTTTAACTTCTATCTTTTGACATCATTTAGCCAAAAGTCCTATCACATGTTTTGTTTGAGCCTATATTTTGACATTGCATTTTGCCAAAATAACTAGAAACCTTTGTTTGTACTAGATTAGACTCATTTGAAACACTTTGACCTAGAATTTGGCATTTTGAATTAAAATCCTTTTACTTGACCTTTTTGTGTGAGATGTGTAATGTTAGATACTTGATGTTAGCTATTTTTACCATAATTAATTACATTAATATTTTTAAATATTCATATCCATCTTTTTGACTAGGTTAGACCAAGTTTGAACCTCTTTTTTCAGACATCACTTTTTCAGAGTTTGTATAACTTTATTCATGTTTGTCACAAATCATTCACTATGGATCCTAACATGTCTTGCTACACTTGTAGTGGCCCCATGTACAATCCAAGATTAAGTAATGTAGTTTCACAAGAGGAAATATTTTAAGACCCTTATGTGGATAATGTTGCTTATGAGACAGATCCCTGCCCATCTTATAATGTTCAAATAGGGGCATAAAACTAAGATCCATTAGATAATTATTTGGTAAACATGCCTCCATACTTAGAGTAGGATCAAGAACAAATAGAGAAGTACCTAGCTTTGATACCATTAATTGGATAACCATTTCCTCAATAACCATACTACATTATTACACCATCCACATATGATCCTTATCTATTTAAGTGTCACTTATTAGAAAACAAGGACAAAATTTGGTTCGATCCATATAAGTAGGGGATAACTTTCTAGTAAACTTACCCCATGAGAATTTATCAAGTCTAGTAATAATGCCTCAAAACATACCTTATAGTCCACATCATTATTCTAGTAATCCTTTAGCTCTAGTCCAAATGATGTATCAGGACTCTAGTATACTTGTCGAAGGAAAGGACCCCATGGAGGATCACTTTGTATAGTTGTATATATCATACCAAACTAACTTAAACCTAGCATGCAATTTTAATCAAATAACTATGTCTAATAAGCCTCTCATAGACTCTGTTCCTTTAATAGGAATGTTAATAGAATTGACTAGTCAAGGAAATTAGGAAGTAGACTCTTTTACAAAAAATATTTTGGTCGATAACTTGTTTTATATGCCAATCATCAAATAATTGTCTTCTGCTTGTACATAGAATATTGATCAAAACATAGTGGATAATGCACATGAAATATCCAATCCAAACCAATGTGGTGTAAGTACATAAACAACTAGTCCATAAATAAGTGTACCTTTAGTTAACACCAAGATTAGTTCTCCAAATCATGGATTAGGATTTTTTACATCCCAAACTCAGCTAACTACCAGCACTAATCCTCAACCAATTGCTTCTTCAAGCGTTCAACCAAGAGGTTTTGGTAATCAGCTAATGACCAATGTCATGACTTAACAACAAAATGTGACAAATCTTACTCAACAAGCAATGATTAATATTACACAATAGTAGTAAAAATCCATCATACTAATGTAGTAGAGGTAGAACATATTTCCACTTTAATAGGGGCAACCAATGTTCTACCTCATCAAGCAGTAGCAAACATACATATTTCCTCATAGACCAATTCAAATCCAAATGATGTCTAGTCAATAGTGTATAACTATTGGTCAATGACAAATGTTGAATCTCCAACATGAATCCACTTCCCAACAAAGATTCATGCAACCTAGAGGTTCAAATTTTCCTCAAGTATTGATTAGGAAACCTTTGCCTTTTATGCATAATGTGCCACTAGTTCAATGATAAGGTCTTGGTTCATAAGTACCCCCTCAAAAACAAGGTCTGATTAATCAATAATAGGTCCCTATTTAACCCTAGTAGTCATAGTATATCTATATCCCTCCATCCCAACCTCAAAATCCACAAACTCAGACCTACTTTCCTTACCCAAACTAGAAAATCACATCATATTACATGCAATTCCAATAATCAAACCCTAATCTATGCATGAATATTCTTAATTTATTCCCTAATCAAACCAATGTACCCCAACATATACCTTCATCATACCGTAGTCAAAGTGATCCACTTGTGACTGCTCAACTATCTACCCAGGCTAATATTCCACATCAAAATAATATTCCCTCTAATCTCCTAGCCCAAGAATTACAACAGATGAAGGATGTGATTGTTACCATCCAAGCTAGGAAACAAACCAAAATTTTTAAGTTGGATTAAGTGTGTTCTTATCCATTTAACATGGATTACTTTTAGATACCATTTCCTCTAGGATATGAACCACCAAAATTTGAAAAATACAAGGGGAAATGTGACCCCAAGGCTCATTTGACCAAGTTATTTGTTGCATGCTAGCTAGTGGCATATAATGACATATACCTTTTGTGTTTCTTCCCAAGGAGTCTATTATGACAACCCTTGGAGTGGTTTCTTAAGTTTCCCAAGAATTTAGTATTCAATTTGGATGATCTTTTAGACAATTTTATGTAGCACTTTCCATACAATCTCAAACATGAGATTTATTTGTTTACTTTATGCAAGCCAAGCTGATGAGAGTTTGTCAAGTTATCTACATTGATAGAGATCCCTTGCAAACTTATTCACCCATTGTTTACCAGATAATTAATTAGTTATTATTTTTACCAAAAAAAATCATAGTGAGATATCCTATCATCTAGAACTGCAGTGTGTGCATACCTTCAAGGAGATCATTGACAAAGGTTTGTTGATTCAGTGAGACCTTATTAACAAATATACCACAAATCTTAACTCGTCCAATCAAAATTAGGGTACCAATCAAGGAAATGGCTAAAACCAACATTGTATTGAAATTACTTCAATAATTAAGTATAATAGTAGAATTATATCCAAATATGACTAAAATATATCCAAATATATGATAATAGATAAGCCACTTTGAGGGGGAAACCTCCACAAGCTTTAATAAGGGCCAAATTCACAAATATGATGATAAATGATTACCCACTACCTCTTATATATAGTCTATCTAGGCCATGGTTACTCCATAGGCTGACCTACTAATCAAAAGAAAGCATAGATAAATGTAATATAACATCAAAGAAGGATAATTAAGCCACAATTCGGCTAATACTATCCTCATACATGTAATAGGTTAGGGGTGTAGCATGCCTTTCCCCTTCAAACCAACATTGTCCTCAATGTTGAACAACTCTAGATGTTGTTGCAAAAAATCTTCACCTTCCCAAGTTGCATCTTCATTGCTTTGTTTTTTCCACTTGATCAAATATTCCCTAATCTCTCTTGTTCTTAACCTCTTAGTACGTGTTTGGAGGATTTTCTCTGGTTCCAAAATGACTCGTCCTTCATCTAGCTCTGGGAGCTCTATCTGAGCATAAACTTTCTATCTAATGACCTTCTTCAAATAGGAAACATGAAATACTGGGTGTATGTGAGATGAATGAGGTAACTCGAGCTTGTAAGCCACACTTCCAATTTTTTTTAGAACCTGATAAGGGCCATAATACATAGGAACAAGTTTGTTGTCCTTTTTATGTTGCTTCAAGGACATCTACTTGTAAGGCTACAAATGGACAAATACCCAGTCACTCACCTCAAAATTTTGATCACTATGGTGTTGATCTACTTGTTGCTTCATCCTATTTTTTTCCAAGGCCAAATTCTCTCTCAAACTAGCCAAAACCTCTTATTAATGTTGAATGTGCTCTTCCACATCTCGAACCTTGGTGTGCACCTTTAATGAAGAAGTGATGGAAGGTGGATGGTAACCATATAGTGCTAGAAATGGAGACATTTTAGAAGAGGTATGGAAAGATGTGTTATACCACCATTCTACAAGTGGTATCCATTTAACCTAATGTTCTTGTTTATCTAATACAAAACAATGGAGATACCCCTCTAAACATTTGTTATTCACTTCAGTTTATCCATCAGATTGGGGGTGGTAAGATGAGCTATGAGCTAGCTGATTACCCAAACAAGAAAATAGTTCAGTCCAAAAATTACTAGCAAAAATAGGATCATGATCTCTTACAATTATTTTTGGGGTTCCATGTAATTTAAGAACTGCTTCCATAAAAATATCTGCTACTGTACTTGCTGAAAATGGGTGTGAGAGAGCACAAAAATGGGCATATTTTGTAAGCCTATCCAAAATGACCAAAATAACATTCTTACCTTTAGAACAAGGAAACCTAGTGATGAAATTGATGGAAACCTCCTCCCACCTTTGACTAGGAATTGCTAACGGTTGTAACAGACTTGGGGTCTTAATTGTTTCACCTTTATTCTATTGGAATATCAAGCATTCTTCCACAAACTTTTGTACATCTCCCTTGAGTCCTTTCCAAAATAATTCTTTCTTAATTCTATGATAAGTTTTGAAGAACCCTTAGTGTCCCCTAATTGGAGATGCATGCAACTCTACAAGAATCTTATGCTTAAGCTTTGATTTTTTGCACAAATATAACCTACCCTTATACCATAGGACATTACCTTTCCATTCAAATTTTTCAGAGGATAAATTACCTTGCGGGAGATTCTGAATCAAAATTTGTGTATCCTTATCTTGATCCCATTCTAACCTAGCTTCATCCACCCAATCTACTTGCAACATGGACATTACATAATGTAATGCTTCTGTGGATGCATCCCATCTGGATAGTGCATCTGCTACTACATTATATTTACCCTTCTTGTAGATGATTTCAAAATCGTAACCCAACATTTTGGTTACCCATTTTTGTTGTTCCTCAGATGATAATCTTTGCTCCAAAAAGTATTTGAGACTATCATGATCCATTTTCACCTTAATGTGTTTACCCATTAGATAAGGGCTCCATTGTTTAACTACGTGAATAATAACCATCATTTCTTTCTCATAGACAAGTTTTTGTAGATTCTTACCTTTGAATTGATGACTTTCAAATGCAATGGGTCTTCCTCCCTGCATTAGTACTGCCCCCAATCTAGACCCAAAAGCATCACATTCAACAGTGAATGTTTATGAAAAGTCTGGAGTAGCCAAAACTGGAGTGGTGCACATAGTTACTTTTAGTTTCTCAAATGCTTTGGTGGCATCATCATTCCATTGGAAAACATCCTTCTTTAGCAATGTAGTGAGTGGAGTTGCTATGCTGCCATAACCTTTCACAAATCTTCTATAGTATCTTGTTAGTCCAAGGAACCCTTGAAGGTTTTTGAGAGTTTTTGGCATGGGCCATTCCATTATTGCTTTGATCTTTTGGGGATCAACTTTGACACCTTCATGGGAAACAATGTGGCCGAGGTACTCTACCTCCTGTACTCCAAAAGCACATTTAGATGGCTTCACATAAATTTGGTTCTTCTCCAAAACCATCAACACATGTTTCCCATGTTGTAGATGTGCTTCCCATGTTTGACTATAAATCAATATGTCATCAAAGAAAACTAGCACAAACTTCCTTAAAAAAGGCCTAAAAATAGTGTTCATCAAGCTCTAAAAAGTAGATGGTGCATTTGTAAGACCAAAGGGCATTACCAAAAACTCATAATGGCCCTCATGTGTTCTAAAAGCAGTTTTATGAGCATCTTCATCCTTGATTCTAATTTGATGGTACCCAAAGCAAAGATCCAATTTTGTGAAATAATTATCACCATGTAACTCATCAAGTAAATCATCAATTACTGGAATAGAAAACTTATCTTTGATGGTGTACTTGTTGAGTTCCCTATAATCTGGGCACATCCTCCATGTGTCATCCTTCTTCCACACCATGACCATTGGTGATGAATATACACTTTGGCTATGCTTGATGATCCTTGCCTCCAACATCTCATCTACCATCTTTTCAATTTCACTCTTTTGTGCATATGGATATCTATATGGTCTGATATTTGGCAGTTGACTACCTAGAATTAGTTGAATGGCATGCTCATGTTCTCTTTTTAGTGGTAGTCCTTTCGGCATGGCCCCAAAAATAGATGATTGGTCCTCAATAATTATTTGTATATTAGGATGTGTAGATACCTATGTGGGTTGAACTTCTATGGAGCATAATCATGTAATAATTCCCTCTACCCCCTTTTTTAGCATGTTTGTCATCTGATGTTAACTAATCAATTGTGGAGATTTTGCATGTAATCCACGTAGTTCAATTTTCTTACATTCATAATGAAAGCACATGAATAGTTCTTAAAAGTTCATCTCAATGGTACCTAAGGTTGTGAGCCATTAGACTCCCAAAACAATGTCTATGTTACCCATGGGAATAGTAAACATAGGAGAGTCGAGATTGTACCCACCCGTAGTAAGCTTAATACTATGGCATTTTCTTGAATAATTAATTATGCCACCATCTATAATCATGACCTAAAATTTTGGTGCTGGGTAGATGAAGTAGTTCAATCGAGTGGCCAACTTATGGTTTATAAAGTTATGTGTGCTCCCTAAATCAATCAACACTGTCACCTTCTATTTCTTGAGGAAACCCACCACCTTAAGAGTTTGTGGAGTGATAATACCTGGAAGTGCATGATAAGATATTGTAGGTTGGGAATATTTAGGTACCTCCTCTATATCTTCCTCATCATCATTAGAGGCATCATCTGCTTCTTCATCTTTATTTGGTCCCTCAATGTAGAATAACTTCTTCTCAGCACATCTATGTTCTTTACTCCACTTGCTGTCACAACTAAAACATAATCCTTTTGCACGCTTCTCTTCAATTTGCTGAGGGGTCAATCTAGTAGGTGGAGGAAATGTTGGTGATGATATGCTATGATTTTTGAAGTGAGTGAATGGCTGCTTCTTGTTGGCTATGAATTTTTCCTCAGCTCTACATGCCATGATAATAGAATCAAAAATCTTAAGTGGATTAAACATGTGTACCTCATGTTGAATGTGGTCCTTGAGTCCACCCAAAAATAGGTCATTCAAGTTAGCTTCAAAAAATTTCTCCACACATAAGGATAGGTTCTAAAAATGATGAATATAATCCTTGATGGAACTAGTTTGTCACAATTTTGCTAGTTGGCTAAAGTAATTCTCTATCACACTATTTCCATAGTGTAATTGTAGCTCCTTTGTAAAAACTGACTAGGTGACATTAAGAGTCATCTTTTTCTTTTGAGCACACAACCATCGATACCAAATGAATTGATCATGTTCAAGATACAAGGATGCCATGGTAACCTTTTATCCACCTAGAATCTGATGTAGGTCAAAAAGACTCTCCATTTGGTTGATCTAATTGAGTGGATCTTTTCCATCAAATTTGTGCATATCCACCTTTGGTAATAGGTTCCTTTGTGGCCATGAAGTTAGATTTAAAGTAGACTGGTTAGGAGAACCACCCTGGTGGGTTTGTGAAATAGAGTTAGTTTGATGATTTGATTGATTAATGTTCAAAGCTGTCATGATATCTCCCAAACTATCTTGTATGGATTGCATATTAGATTGTATGTCTTGCACCTCACTCTAAATGCCTTGCACACTATAGTCAAGCTGGCTCACTTTGTGATCTATGTCAGAAAACCCTCGTACAAAGGGTCTAGTTCATCCCCATTTTGACTCTATCTCATCCTTGTTAGGATTTTTACCTGGAATTTCAACACCCTTTCCTAGGCCTTGAGTTTATGGACCTGCCATAAAAGGGTTTTACGATGTTGACCCTTATTGGCACATTTGACCCAACTTTAACCAAGCAATTTTGGAATTATTTTGGCCTCAAATAAAAATATACAAATAACATACCATAGCCAAATTTTTATAATCTTTCCAAAAATTTAAATAACTTAAAAAAATTCTTTGAATTGCGCACTATAGAGTAATTTTATTAAAAACCATAAAATAGTGATAAATTTTGCAAAATAGATCCAAATGAGCTGAAATTTTAATGGAAGCTTAATTTGATTATTTATCACCTCCAGTAAAAATTTTATAGAGAAATTAGAATTTTTTTTATATATCACAGAATTTAAAAATTTAGTGTTTCGCCCACAAGATTGCCCAAATTACAGCTCTGATACCACTTGTAATGAAATTACTTCAATAATTAAGTATAATATCATAATTATATCCAAATGTGACTGAAATATATCCAAATATATGATAATAGATAAGCCACTTTGAGGGGGTAACCTCCACAAGCTTCAATAAGAGCAGAATTCACAAATATGATGATAAATGATTACCCACTACCTCCTATATATAGTCTATCTAGGCCATGGTTACTCCATAGGCTGACCTAATAATCAAAAGAAAGCATAGATAAATGTAATATAACATCAAAGAAGGATAAGTAAGCCACAAGTCAGCTAATACTATCCTCATACATGTGATAGGTTAGCAGCATAGCAAACATCAAGTCCAAGAGCGAGCATCACAACCAACACAGACCTATAACAATGATAGGCCAAGGTAATTCAATCACAACAAAAATGTTGTTGGAAATAGAGTGATATATTTGAGACATGTTTAGATGGTACAAACACCATCTTCTCAACCCATGTAACATTTATACTCCTAACCCATAATCTTTTTAGTAAGCACAACAAGCACAATAGCCCAGGCGTATGTAACAAATGCAACAACCTTTACTATTATAATCTCTTCCTCTAAAGAGAATAATGCCTACTCATCATGTTTTTAGTGACCTTGAAGAGTCTATTGAGTTTGTGTTTTGAAATCTCTCCATCACTCATCTGATTAGTTGGCCTATACCAAAACATTATCCTTAGGGTATTCCTTATCCTGATTGCTACCACCAAAATGAATTCTACGAATATCATCGAGTTAACGGACATAATTTACACTACTATGTGAAAATTAAATATTTAATTAAAAATATGTTGGAAAAATGGGAGATAACATTGGATGGTGGTTCTTCTACTTCCAATCAGACCCTTGGAATCTATCAAAATCCCTTTCCCCAACATAAAAACCAACCAAAATAGTAATAATAACAACATGACCACATTAAAACCAAGAACAATAGTTTAAACAATCAAGGTCGAACCAACAAAACCAATAGAATCACCAACATAACCAACAACATTCAAATAATGGATAAAACCAAGGACATAATGGAAATAACCAACAGACCTACCATGCAATTGCACATGACTATGACAGGGTTATAGGTTATATTATAGGAGGTCATGTTAACACCATATCCATCAATCCAAGACCAAATGCTAATAAATCATGACCTTTTTTAAATAATGCCAATCCACCAACTCACATTGATAATCCATCCTTGGCTTGAAACCACATATAGGCATACCAAAAAGTAGGGATTACTAATTTTGGACCCTATATCAATAACTCTTCATTGCCTCATGACCACACATAAGTGCACTAGTATCTAAGACTTATCATATATGATCCCCCACCATCACCATCATTTGTTAGTAATCATGGTCCTATGTTTAATCTTGATTGTGCAATCACAACTTTGAGGTCAAAGATTACCATCTTAGGCCCATAGCCATTTGCCACTTCTCCCATCACCCAACTAGTCATTCAACCTCAGAATAATTCATTTAACACTGACTAAGAGAATAAATTTGACAATTTGGAATAATTGTAAAAGATGTCTAAATAAATATCCATTTTAGATTTTTTGTGTACATCAATAATCTATAATTTTTTTTGAATGACTTCCTGAGCCAATCCACTATTTCAAGTGACATATCCCCTAACAAATTTCAAGCTTTGGTTGGAAACTTAGCTCTAACCTAACAAGTCAATTTCAACCAAAGTGATATGTCATCCCTTGGCCCACTACATAATAACCACTTGTACATTGAAGTTTGCATAAAGTAGCACAAAGTGAAATGTGTCCTTATAGACAATGGATCAGGGCTAAACATAGTTTCTCTAAATCTCATCAATCTTCTTGGGTACACAATAACATATCTTTAAGAAGAGACACTAACTATCAAAGCCTATGATAATGAGGAATGAGAATCATAAGGCATCATTTATTTACTAGTTATCCTTGGGCCCTTAAACCATGATACACTTTGCCATGTGCCAGATCTCAATTTGTCATATAATTTTTTTTTAAGAAGACCTTAGTTACATGAAATTTGTGCAATCCCATCAATGTTTCACCAATGTATCAAGTTCTCTCATTCAGGGATGGAAGTTTTTATACCAAGAGATTTAAATCTATACAAGCATTGCAAACACCTAGAGGCCAAGTTCAAGAGCTATAAATATCATTTTGGCATGAATCTAGTGGCCAAGTAGGATAATGGAAAAGAGATACTCCTTTATCTACCAAAGGATAACTACATTTATCCTAATACACTCGATTCCCTTTCTCACATACTACCTCTTGAGATATTTAATCATTATACCATATCATCCAATAGCCCAAGAGAGTATTTAACTCATGATAAATTTCATATCACCAACCTTCCACAAAACACAAAATCCTTTGTAAGACCTAAAGCCAAGCCACTTCATCTACAATGGTAATAAAAAGGCATAGGTCCAGGAGCCATCATGTTTGTACCAACATTTGACCTAGAATAGGACCCTCTTAAAGGAGATAAATCATGGTTGTATAGTGACAAACAAGCCAATTATTATGATAATTCCAAGTATATTATTCCCAATAGGATCATGAAGAATCAAGATAGTGAAGGAGGAGGCCTCAGACCAAATTAACAAGGAACACTTGGCCTGATTTCCATGACCAAATACAAAGGGCCCTATAGACTTGGATTTAAATCACTTAAGGGTGAACCCATGAACCTTAATCATGTTTCATCACCATCTACTAGCGATGATGATGTTGATAGTGAAGTGGAGTCTGATCATAGCCTTTTATGACATAGTCAAGACCAATCTATTTAACACTCATTCCATTTGTACCCTTAGACTACTCATTCATGACAACCCATTACCATTATATATTCCCCAACTAATAGATTAGGACCAACAAGATTCCAATGTTCCAATTGATGAGTTTCAAAATGATGAGGCTTTTTATGATTTTCCTAGACTTAGAGATAATGTTCTATTTGGGGACCATAAATTAGGGTTCTCAATTAAGTTGGATCTTGAATCTTATTTTGGAGAGTAGGTGAACACCCTTAGACAAAAGTAAATAATTAAAACATAAAGCTCCCAAAGTGAAAACCTCTTTGAAGCACTTTCTAACTAGGGAAAAAGTAAATAAAAAGTCTAGTCTAATGGTGAAAACCTATCTTAGACACCATTAGATGGGGGTGTTCAACCTTCTTCAAAAGTAGCTCAGGAGACCACCAACAATGAACTAGTTTGTGAGTCAGAGTTTAGTTTTGAAGAACAATAATCCTTTGATGAAATCATTCAAGAGTTTCCAATAGTTTTTTTTACATGGCCACATCTCCATTTTGGGGACACTAATTCATAATGCCTAGGAAAACTTGAATTTCTAGTCCTAACAGAGAACTCTAATATTTCCAATCAATTCAAATCTTTGACCACTATCCTTGAAGATGGTTTGAATCTTCTAGTGGAAGATAAAACATAGGTTAACATTGGGTCCCCAGACAACCCAAAGTGGATCGAGCTAGGTGCATCCCTTACTAAGAAGGAGTGTGAAGTGCTTATAGCCCTTTTGAGGGAATTTATTGATATATCTGCATGGGCATATTATGACATGTCAGGGTTAGACCCTACCTTGGTTCTATACCACCTTGTAGTCAATCCTGATGCCAAACCAATAAAATAATATTTGTGTAAGATGCATCCTTTCATTGTTGTATTAGTAAAGAAAGAGTTATAAAAACTCTTGGAAGCATGATGTATTCGATCAATCAACTATTCAGAGTGGATCTCCAATGTTGTGCTAGTTATAAATTAGCCATAAGGGATCTAAATTTTTATTAATTTCCATGATATAAATAAAGCTTACCCTAAGGATTACTTTTCAAATTGACATGATCATTGACTTTACAATAGGTTATGAAATTCTTTCATAAATGGATGGCTTTTCAAGGTACAACTAGATCAGGGTAACACTAGAAGACCAACACAAAACAACATTCACCACTTTATGGCAAAAATTTTATTATCAGGTTATGCCATTTGGTCTTTAAAATGTAGGGGCTAGCTACCAAAGATCCCTGACCATCATATTTCATGATATGATACATGATATTATTGAAGACTATGTCGATGACATTCTAGGAAAATCAAAGACTAAGGCTGATCATCTAGTAGTGATATGTAGAATATTTAAAAGACTATGTGAGTATGAAATTAGACTAAATCCTAATAAGTGTGTCTTTGAATGCACTTCAAGCAAATTTATTAGCTTTATTATGTCTCGTCAAGGCATTAAATTCAATCCAACCAAAGTCCAAGACATACTAGAGATGAAACCACTAATTAATTTGAAGCAACTTCATAGTTTACAAGGTAAGATAAATTCTATTTGATTCTTCATATCATAATTAGCTAATAAATGCCATCCTTTTATGCATATTTTGAATAAGGGAGTCACATTTCACTGGGATGATCACTACCAGACAAATTTTTATCAACTAAAAGACTATCTAGTGAATGCACCTATTTTATTGCCTCTTATGTTGGGAAAGCCATTATTGTTTTACCTATTAGCTACTGATAATGCCCTAGGGGAACTTTTGGCTTAGTATGATGATAATGGAAAATATCATGCCATGAACTATTGAATCCATACATTGGTAGCATATGAACATAATTATACACCCATATAAAAATATTGTTTACCCATGGTCTTCACAGCTCAAAAATTGCACCATTACATGTTAAATAATTAAACCATGGTTATTTCAAAAGTAGATCCCCTCAAGTATCTACTATCTAAAATAGATTTACAAGGCCACATGGATAAATGGATCATGCTTATAAGTGAGTTTGACATCAAATACATCAACCAAAAAGCCATTAAAGGGAAAATTCTTATAGATCAACTTACTAAAGCACCCCTTGCTAATACATAACCATTAACATTCCAATTTCTTTATTAATCCATAATGACCATCATTGACACACCTCTAGAGGAGAAACCCTAGAAAATGTATTTTGATGGATCATTCATAGCACATGGATCAAGGGATGGCCTTTTATTTATTACACCATAGGGGGATCTAATCCATAAATCATTTTGGATTATCTTTTCTTGTACCAATAACATGGATGAATATGAAGCACTTGTTTCAAGACTTCACCAAGTGGTACAATTGAAACATATCTCATCTCAAAGTTTATGGTAATTCTCAATTAATCATCAATTAGTTTATAGACCACTTTCAGACTAAAGATGACAAGTTGGTGCCATATAAGGCCATGGTTGACACTCTTAAGAAATAGATTGTTGACATTCAATTTGAGCATATACCAAGGGCAAGTAATAGAACAATGGATGCTATGGCCACTATTGGATCTCTAATTCAACAAATAGACACAAATAAAGAGTATTAATTCCTTGTTAAGAATTTTTTATCACCAGCTCATGAACCTTCAACCATCATGATGATTTCTAATATTGTTAATCCTATCTCTATTTGGTACTTAGACCTTTACAGCTACCCCCATGAATAAATTATGCCACCTAACTTATTTCAAAAACAATCCAAGGCCTTCATCTACCAAACCACTCATTATACCTTACTTGGATCAACCCTTTATCACTGTGGTTTTGATGGAACTCTACTTCATTATTTAACTTCAATAGAATCTGCATTATCATTATGGGAAGTTTGCTAAGGAGTATGTGGAGACCATACTAGTAGGGCAGTCATATCCAAAAAGATCTTGTGTATTAGTTATTATTGTCCCACAATGGATGCAGATGTAAATACATATGTAAATAAGTTTGACAAGTGTCAAAGGCATGCTAATTTGATTCATGCCCTAGCCAAGACTCTAAAACCAATGTTTCCACAATGACCATTTACTACATGAGTCCTTGACCTCATTGGGAAGATCAATTCCACCTCATCTAATGGCTGTAAACATATCTTTACTGGCACTAAATATTTCACTAAGTGGTTAAAGTTATACCCCTCACATGACTAGAAAGCAAATTTTCAAGTTCATTTTCAACGATCTTATTTACCACTATGGTATCCCATTTGAAATTATATCTGATAATGGAGTATCATTTAATAACAAGGATGTTGAGAAGCTATGTAGTTAATATAACATTGCACAACATTTCTCCATGACATATTACCCTCAAGGTAATGGTTAGGCTGAAGCATCAAATTAAACCATTGTTAACATTATCAAAAATATTTACAATGATTCCAGTCATGATTAACACCTTCAAATATTATTTTCCCTTTGGGCATACCATATTAATCATCATACACCCACAAGAGCCACTTCATATTCACTTATTTATGGTAATAAGTCCATTCTTCCCATTGAGGTTGACTTACCTTCTCTATGCATCTCTTTTAAGCATGTCTTAGGTGACAATGAATATTGAGTAGCTCATTTGGAAGAACTAGAGTTACTTGATGATAAATACATAGATACGGTGAATAATCTCTAAGCCTACCAGAATCAACTTTGAAGCCACTACAATCAGTGCATGAAGCATAGATAATTTAAACTTGGTGATCTTGTCCCTAAAGAGAACCAAAAGAATCCCATGGCTAAAAAGAAGCATAGAGGCAAGTTCAAACCCAATTGGGTTGATCCTTTCATCATTATAAAAAACTATGGAACAAGAGCATATAGGCTCACCACACTAGACAGATATGAACTTGATGAGTCGATGAACATTATCCACCTCAAGTGGTACTATGCTTGAGTAACTTTTTGTATTATCTATAAGGACCTTTCAAGTTGTATCATTTTGTCAATATTTTTCTTTGTACTATACCATATTATCATCCTTCTTTACCATCCTATCATCTTACCAACCTATCACTTTTTCCTATCACCTATCCATTATACCATACCTTTCTCATCAAAAGAGTTATTTCCCTACTTAGCCCTATGACCTTGGTTCCATTTCATTTGGTTTCATTCACATTTTTAAGCAAAAAGGATTCAATTTTAGTTTAATGGTTCTTTCTAGAATTCCAAATAGAGGTAGTATTTTGGATTAGTAAGACAACAGTTCGATAGTTGTATCCTTAATTTCTTGTTTCATTATCTCTCATTGTCTTAATACTAATTATATGTGCCTATGGGAAAATTAATCTCATTGACCTATGTCATTATATCCTAGTTATAACTTCCTATGGAAAATAAAGGGGAAACACTTGTTTATTATTATTTGACCATAACAACTAACCATTTCTTATGTTGTACTATGCCCTTATACCAAATGTGCCTATTTTGTTTGAATTGGATACTACACTAGTCAGATTCTTCTACTATAAGGAAAAACAACAGTGACTTGAGGTCTCACTCAAAGACTATATAGGCAATACTCGATGCTTATTAAATTTACCTTAGTCACGTTTTGCCCATGCTCTTGCCATTTTATGAGCAACCTAAGCTACACTCTCACCATTTTGTGAGAAACCTAAGATATGCTCTCATTATTTTGTGAGAAACCTAAGCCACACTCTCACTATTTTATGAGCAACCTAAGTCATGCTCTCACCTTTTTTTGAGAAACCTAAATCCATGTTCTCACAATTTTGTGAGCAACCTAAGTCAATGCTATCACCATTTTATGTGCTAGGACCATTTAGTATCTCATTATTCTCCATCAAGTTGAGATACCTAGAAAATTATAAAAACATTTATAAAATCATTAGAAAAATGAAAAACATTGACCATTTCTTTGCCTTAAGGATTCTGGAAACCCTTAATAAGTCACAAGCAAATCAATTGTTCCTTAGTTTCCCCATCCTTTTTGGTCTTTTATCCCACACTCTCACCATTTTACGAGTCCATTTCTATCAAAATGCACAATTTAGGCTAAAAACATTAAAACACACTAAATGATGTGAATTTATTATACACAAGTGATGATTTTGGCCAGAGTATCACTAAATGGGGTAATACAATTTATAATATAGCTAACTTTGATCAGGTCATTTTGAGTCAAAATGACATTTTCAGAACTAGATGCTCTGAATTGCTCTTTTCTACCAAATTTCTTGCACGAGACATGTGCCTTTGTTATTTTTATTGGCAAAATCCTAATTGGGATAATGGTTCTAATGCATCTAACATCGCATCTTAATTTAAATCTAGTAAAATTTTGACCCAATTATATGATATTTTGACCAATTTGATTAATTTATGCACCAATTACCAAGATTTGCACCAAAATTGATAAATCATGTTTAATGCTAATTAATTTAGATCAAGAGCTTAGGTTAACTTTCCATATAACTTGTTGAATATTTAATTTTGAAAATTGATATTGAATAACTACATCATCAAGTGGCATCATTTCTTGGGAAGGAATCCCTAGGCCATAAATGCATAAAATATCTCATTAAGCTCTCCCATAGCTCATTAAAATTTTCCATGCCTCTTTAATGCCTCTCTTTCCCAAATATTTATGAGGGCATTTATAGATTTTTGCTTCAAAAATTGAATAGATTCTTAGCCACACATATTCATCTTGATATGGATGTTTTGAGTTCATTCTGATCATTTTTTAAAATCTATAAAGAGGAGGCCTTGTCTATTGATTTTTAAGCTTGGATAGTGTAAAGTTATCATGCACAAATCATTCCAAAACCTCATGCAATTAGTGTTATTATGCCCAAATATTGAGCCAAAGCCATCACAAGTCAATCAAATGGTGCCAAGAGGAGATCAAGGTAGCCAAAATCCATTGATGAAGACCTCTTAGGCACAATTTGAGCAACCCAATCAAACAAGACTCTTGGAACATCAAGGAGGGTAAGAAAGATAAGTTTATTTAATTTTTTGTTCTTTTTTCATTTTTATTCTTCATCATGATCCCCCTTGAGATAATCTTAAGGTGTTAGCATTAGTGTGTTTTATTTGGATTTGATTTTATTCACTAAAACCATAATAATATCCTCTTATTGCAATCCTATGTTCATAGGTTTCACATATTTGGATTTGGTTGTTATCAATAATGAACTAGGATTATATGATAATCACAAAATGCATTTGCATCATATAAAATAGATAATGGCCTTGAACGATCAAAATCAAACTTTATTAGAGTCAAAGTCATCTTGTTACTCTCAACCAACATCTTCAAGACTTATTCTGGATTGTTACTAACCCTATGGAATTTCCTACTATCCTTTTGTTAAGGTAAAATGAGATTTTTACAAGGTTTTTCAATGGCATTGACCACTCTTGGAATTATTCTTATGTTAAAATCCATTATCATTGCTTTTAGCCTTAAAATTTGAATTTTTTGGAAAATTTGGAGTAGTAGTAGTAGTAGTAGTAGTAGTAGTAGTAGTAGTAGTAGTAGTAGTAGTAGTAGTAGTAGTAATAGTAGTAGTAGTAGTAGTAGTAGTAGTAGTAGTAGTAGTAGTAGTAGTAGTAGTAGTAGTAGTAGTAGTAGTAACATTTACTTCATATTTAATTAGGTTTATATTTAATGATAAGTTTTTAAGATGAATTTGTCTTTAATGAGTGGAAGCAAACTATCAACAAATATATTTTAAAGTTCATTGTTAAATGGTTGATATGTTACTTTGGTAACTGTTGACCAAATTTGGTCTACATGCCAAAAATGTACCTAGTCCAAGAGTCTAGTGGAAGGAGCAGGATCATGATTGAAGAGTGACCCAATGTCAAAATGAGCATACATACCTCAAGTGGAGATCATATATCTTTTGCAAATATTTTGAAACAATTAATCAAGCTCAAAGTATTATCTGATTGATCATCAAGGGATAGGTCTACAATTACAAGATGGAAGGGTCCAAGCAAGTTTCATCATATCCAAGGAATCTAGGAGTGTGAAACAAGTTACACAAGCTTTAGGTATTCATTTTTATTTCATGCCTTCAAGGATCAAGTAGCATTTTAGGCATGAGTTCAAAAGAACATACAGGCCTTAGAAAAGCTAAGTATAAAACATGTGTTTTATCTAAAGTTCTCACTTGGCTGATTTCTTTCAGGCTTTTATTTTGATAAATTAAAATCCTTTAGGACCCTTTTTTGGATTAGTGTTGAAGATTCTTTTAGAAAAAAATTTTGAGAAAAAGTTTTTGAAGGCATGAATTCTCTCGAACATTTTATTTGAAGCAAAAGATGAAGACAAAGTTTTTGAAGATCTAATTATTTCAAGGAAATTGTCCACATCAAAAAAGTATAAGTATAAATTCTCTTGGACATTTTGTCTAAAATAAAAGTCTTGAAAAATTGAATTATCTCAGACATTTTGTTTGATACAAAAATCTCAAAGGGTATTTTTTCAAGCAAATTATCTGAAACACTTTTTCTGAAGGGTATTTCTTTGAGAAAGTGGTCCAGTACAAAAGTTTTGAAGGATACTTTTTCAAGAAACATGTCCTATACATTATCCTAAGAGGTCATTTCTATAGTAAATTATCCCAAACCATTTTTTTGAAGGGTATTTCTTTACCAAAAATTCCAAAGCAAAAGTTCTGAAGGGTAATTTTTCAAGCAAGATGTCCTAAACATTTTTTGAATGGTATTTCTTCGCCAAAAGGTCCAAAGCATTTTTATGAAGGATCATTTTTCAGTAAAGTTTCCTAAGGCAAAACCCAAAGGGTCATTTCTTCAATGAAAATCCCAAAGACAAGAATTTGAAGGAAATGTCCTGGGGAATTTTTGTTCCAACAGAGTAATGGCAGTTGTGTAAACATCAATTTTAGGCCATGAAAAATAGTCATTTATATTCAAATGGGTCCAAGATTAATGGTGTACATTCAATCTAAGAAAATATATAATGGCAAGAGTAAGGTAAAGAATTTAATGAGACATTTTTGCAAGTGTCAAGTTTTAAGCATAGAAGATATCCGTTGAAGGTCAGATATCCTAGTGATAGGCACGTAAACATCAAATACATTCATGCCAATGTCAAATACATGCATGTAACCATCAAAATGAGGCCTCATAAAGTATTAATTTGATTTTAAATAGTAAGATAAATCATATACATTTGATTATACATAAGATCCAATGATAAGCAACAACTAATAGGTTAATGGGCCTAAGAAGATCAACAACATGCATTCAATTGTGATAAAGATCTAACAGAATGATTGAATCAAATAAGTTAGCAATTCCAAGGGGAAAAGGCATGTATGATAAGTGGCATAATTGAATTCAATTGGTAGAATATCGATGATCATAAGTCATCAAGATAAGTAGGATCTAACAAAGTGAGATGGTTCAATATGTCAATGATCCATGTCAGTTTTTGATAGCCAATAAACAAGGAGCAAGCCTAGGACATTTTGATAGAAATCGATGAGCCAATTTTCACTCAAGATAAGTAAATATGGAAGAGTTGAGTTTGAAGGAAGCTTAGGATTGAAATAGAACATATATTTTAGGATCGAAGGGGGATATTGAAGCTTAGTAATGGTAAAATAGGTCTTCCTAAGACCTAAAGATAACTAAGGGTTGGTGACTTTTGTCAAAGTAAGATTGAATAGCTAGAAAAATTCATCTCATCGACATGATAACTATAGGAAAACCAATAAATATGATTGGTCTTTAATCTATAATGAAACTTGTGCTCAAATATTTCTTTAGGGCATATATGTAATTAATGGGAAGCTTCTTGTCTTTTGAAATGGTCATTTCCTAGACAGGTAGATATTTACATCTACCTAAAGTAGAATAACATGGCTCTATTAGTTCCAAGGTATAAATATGTAGTCCTCAAGAGCATTATATAGAGTCTTGAGATGGACACCTTATTGATGGATAAAGATCAATGGAGCATTCAATTATTTTATAGGACTTTCTTTCCTAATAAGACCACGACTCAGCATCCTCGAGATTGTTAATCCATCTAAAGTGGTTGGCCTTTTCTTTTTTAATGCACAACTCTCTCTCTCTTTATATTTTATATAAATACATACTTCTAAGCCTAGAAATGTATCCTTCTTTTTAGGTATAACTAGACTCTACTAAAATTTTGTACTGTAACACCTTTTGATGTAATAAAGACTAAATTCTATCATTTTCCAAGCTAGATTGAAGTGTCTTATGAATTTATGTATTGTTTTTAAGTGAATGTATTTTCCTTCTCTATGTATAAGTTTTATCACCTTCATGAAGTGATTCATAGATCTCACAGGTCATTATAAGAGTAATTTATAGTTTGTTGTCTAGCTTGAAAGTGGATATCTACCCTCTCATGCTAGTTTGATAATTGATTCATGCCTTATTATAAAATATTTATGTGGGACTAATTGTATTTGGTCTTGAATACATCCTATAGTGTGTCTTGTGCAAGTTTGAGTGATCAAATCATTAGTGCATCACCTCTTTTTACATACTTTCATAAGTTATTATTAAAACCTTTCTCCCTTTTCCAAGCAAGTGTTAGTTGAGGTTTAGTATAGGTGTTTCACTAAATTTTGTCTATTTTAAATTTAAAGGAAAATAGAGAGAAGGATGGAGATAAGTGATCAGAATGAACTCAAATTTGGTTTGTGCATTGTATGCAGATGTTGTGAGCACTCATCTTTGGCTAGGGAGGACTAGATATAGATAAGCAAACACTACCACAAGATGTTTGTTAGCAAATAAATGAGTGGGCTACAAAGCTACGTGCTTGTTCTAGGAAGTGTGAACTTCCTAGAGATGATAGTCCACTTTTGAGAGGCAAAAGAATAATAAATAACTAAAAGAGAGGTAAATAGAGAGTAAAAGAGAGATAAAATTACCAATTTTAACAACTTGTATGTAGTAGAGAGTGATAAGGTGTAGGTTAGGTGCTTTTTGTGTGTTTTAGAAATTATCTAGGTAGGTTTTGAAGAGGATAAGGAATTGACAATCACCAATGTTGGTAGGTGTGTGACTGATTCAGTTAGGTTGTTGAGGTTGGTATTGAGGTGATTGATGTTGGTTAGGATACTGAGGTTAGTAGTGAGGTGACTGATGTCAGTTAGACTACTGAGGTTGGTAGGGGAAATAATTATCTAAGAGGTTGAAAAAGGCTTTTTTGGGTCTAGAAAATGGTTTAGATCAGGTCAGAGAGGTTGAGAGATTTAGGAGAGGTAGTTTATGGTTTGGATAAGTCTAGTGAGAGGTTTGATATGCATGTAAGGGGAAACAAGCAAGGAAGCTTTGTAACTCCCTCATGGGAGTATAGTCATAAGTGAATAAAGTAGTGTAAGATAGATATAAAGAAATGGAAGAATAAATATTTAAATGATTTACAGTATTAGTAATATACTTAGCTTTGGTGGTTTTTAAATGATAAGTTTCAGGTTGATGGTTTCTTTTTGAGAGTTTAAACATGAATGCCTGAATAGAGAAAATAAGTTGATTATATTGATCCTCAAGAGCTCAATTGGTGATGGTGATTGACTTACATAGAGTGATTGTAAGCCTAGATGTCAAAAAATAGGATGTTGAGACCCTGAACGAGAGTAAGAATTGATTTTCTCAATTTTTGTTAACCTAAACCATAGGTTGGAGTTTGGCTTATATTACTGACATCAATGATCCCACTGATGTTGATAGGTATGTCATCGACATCGATCATGGGTTGACTAACATTAGTGGCCCTAGAATAGGTAAACCTTTCTATTCTTGGACTATTTTCTATCATTGTGCATGCCAAGTGTGACACCCATTAAAAAGTGGTAAAAATAAGAGGTTAGGAAGGAAGTAGTTGTTAAGGAATTTAGTTTGGGAGTGGGAATAAGTCTTGGGTAGTTAGGATAAGGGGAATAGGTCTTGAGGTCACTCATTAGGGGATAATTAATCATAGGGTGAGGTGGCTAGGTAAGGTGGTAATAGGGGTTTTCAATTAACTTAATTAAGTGTTTTAAATTAATTAAATGTGTGAGGGGTAAATGTATGGGTTAGGGAGATTAATTGTTATTATTAAAATGGGCTTAAACTGGTTTTGACATAGGGAGTTATGCACATGTGTGTGATGTATTTTTGGTGTCTACATTTACCCCTTTTTGTCTTGTAATTTGTAGTGACATGTTGTAAGACAAAAAAATAGGAATTATATGATTTAAGTATTGGATGAGGTATCCCCCCTCAAAATCAAAATCAATGAAGGAGAAAATAGAATCAGGTACTAGCTTGATAGAAAGGTAATTGGGTGACTGGTGGAGAATTGAGAATTACTTCATACAATGAGCTATAGTTGACAATGTTAAAAATAGGCAAGGTTAACGAGGACTCAGATAAAAGTAACTAAAGCATAGATTATAAGTGATAGCTAACAAGTTAAATCAATCAAAGTTGTAGCTCCAATGGTCAATGTGTCCCAAGTATCTAAGGTAGGAAGTGCCCTTAAGAAACACAAAAAGGGTGAAGGTGACAAGATAAGCTTGGTTGCCATCCACAACACCTAAAATACATGCGTGTGCATAATATCTAGCTATAGAAAAATAGCCTAAGCAATTAGTACAAGCAATGCATAACTAGTGTAAAAGGGTCAATGAGTGAGGAAATATTCATAATCTCCAAGTACAATCATTGAGGTTAAATATTTGAGTGATCTTCAATGTCATTTTGTCATGGTTTGGAGATATATATATATATATATATATGATCTTTACTTGGCCTAATGTATGGGTAAGGTTGTCCAAATGTGTGTGTTTTTTTGTTGGAAAATAGTATTAAAAAGCTACCAACATTAGTTATATGTGCCAATATCAATAATATAAAGTGCTGACATTAGCATAACTAGGGAAACATTGTTGATGTCGGTAAGCGTAAGCACCGACATCAATAGGTTAGGTCAATATTGTCGACATCAAGGGTTGACCAAACTTGACAAAAGGGGGTTTGGCAACCAACCAAATCCATTTGAAACTTTGTGATTAGAGAGAATAAATAGGGCTTTGAGAGTGATTTGAGATGGTAGTGTAAGGAAGGCACCTAATAGGAGGTTCATGACCACAAGAGCTAGCCGTACCAACCATGAGGAGATGGCAAGATGAAATAAGAGCCCAAAATACTTTGATTTTGTATTTGAAAGTTTTAGGTTAAATGAGAGGTGGATGTGTATAAAATAGGATTGGGGGGAAATAAAATAGGCTAGGGTAGGTGTAAGAGAAGTTAGAGGGATTTAGGGGTAGTTTTTTAGGGGGAATGGGTAGGTTGTGTTTGGGTTGTTCAGCCATAGGGCCATACCAATTTTTGACATTGGTGAGATCAACTAATGTCAAATGATGGTTGAAAAATGTCAGATGACACATCACTAATGTCAGTAGTGTGCTATCGATGTTGGTCATTATGTAGGCCGATAAAGCACTGACATTAGCATAATGTTTGTGATGGTGTATACATAAAGTAAATAGGTTGATTAGGTTAATGTTGGTATGACATTATTTCTACATCTCAAATAGATATATTGACATGTAATGTGGATGGAAAAAATAAAAAGGTAGAATGCTTGTGCATTAGAAAAGATCATAATTAAGAACATAAATAGGCTCAAGAAAATAAGCCTATTTCATGCCTTATATCTTTGAACCATTGTGTTTGTTAGAGAAGCATCATGTTTACCTTATGCTAAGTGAGCTTCATAGTCCCTTGAAAGAGTATGAGTGGAAAATGGGTAGAATGATTGAAAATATTTAGATAGGATAACCTACAAAGTAGAAATGATATGCCCCTTTTTTGGGTGACCCGAGAGCTAGTATAGACAAGTCCATGACTTAAAGATTTTTGTTTTGTGTGTGTAATTTGACCAATGCGGGAATCCTATAATGGGATTTTGTATAGGTTAAGGTTATGCAAAGAGGCGAGGATCCATTTACATTTGTTTTTCCCTTTGAGAATAAATCTTGGCTTAGCCATCTTTCAAGGGAGTGGTCTAAGTGTTTGTTTTAATTTTAAATAGTTATCCTTCAAGGGAGTAGTCTAATAATAATAGCAGAGGGAAGTTATGTAGTTATCTTTCAAGGGAGTAGTCTATGTTGAAAAACATGACTTGCAATTTTAGAACTTCTTCAAATATCCCATTTTTTTTGTTTTACTTTTAGTCATGGATAAGACTATAGAGGCTTAGGAGTTTTCCACTGTGAGGATAAAACCATACCACTGTGCAAGTTATCTAGGTGTATAGGAGTAAGGGTGAAGAGGAAGGGAAATGAATGTAATAGGGATGCTCAAGGCATGAGCTCAAGTTAAACATAAAGTAAAGTGACGTTGGTTTAACAAAATAATGGTCATAGGTGTAAGGCATTTAAAGGCTCAGATTCTGGCCTTCCTTCAAGAGAACACAAGTGATAAGTTCCTAAACCATACTTGTGAGTTATGATATAAGGTCTAAGCCAATTAGGAGTAAATTTACCCTATTTGATTTTCTCCATGTTTGTCACATATTGATTCTCTTTTAAAACAAGAATTCCTATATTCAAATCTTGCTCTTTGAGGTTTTTGTTATAAGCATGTTTGATGCATTCTTAATAAATTTGGAGGTGGTTGAGGGCTATGAGATTGTTGTCCCCAAAAAATGACTTCTCATTTTTAGGACAACATATGACTATTTTGGTCGTGCACAACTAAAAATAATCTCTTCCCTTCTTAAAATTTGTTTTGAGCTTTCAAATTCCTCATTTTTAAAGCTTTTTTAGTAAAGGGATTAGTAGGTTCAACCAGTTTAAAGGCTTCTACAGGCAAGTTCAATCAAAAGAACCAATTTCCAACACTTAGTCATTTTTAGGAGTGGTTCATCACCTTGGTTCAATCAAGAATGTCCATCGGCAAGCATCTAAGCAAGGATTGAACCATTGAACCATTGAACCTTGAACCATTTTAGTTCAACAGGTTCAATGGGTTTAGAGCTTCAATGTCATCAACAAGAGCTGAGTGCATTTGCCAAAGATTCAAAGTTCAACCGTTTCAAAGGTTTCATAGCTCCGAGCACTTAACGAGTTTCAAAGGCTTGAACCATTGAACCTTAAACCATTTTGGTTCATAAATTTAATGGGTTCAACTTCCAAATGGTTCAACGCACTTGGTTCAAAAATGTCAAAGTGACTCAGCCAAATCAAAGGAATGAACTGACCAAACCATTGAACCTTGAACTGCTTCATCAGTTCAACAAGTTCACAGGTTCAAAGGTTTAAAGTCTGCCTCAGTTAAGGAAAGAAGCATGTGTAAAAGGGAGAGTCAGGCAGATGCTACCAAGTGTCATCAGCTGAGCCTCATTATACCTTGTTTTTTAGAATTGGCAAATACTTCCACGTGTCCCTTTTGAAGCTTGTTAAAAGCCTCCAAGTGTTAATATCCATAGTCCCCTCCTTTAGAATCATGGTATTGGGTAAAGACCATGGTGGGCCCGAGGTGAGTGACTAAAATGAAGTAGAATGTGCCAAGTGTTTGCATCTATGAAACTACCAAAAGCATTTAGACTGCACCACATGTCCCTTTGTGACTCAGTGGAATGCAACAAGTGTCAGCATTCACTTCTCAAAGTTTCTTATAAGCTACAAGGTTCCTTCTAATAAAGCTTCTTTTAGAATTCTATGGAGGGTGACAAGTGGCAACTATTGAAGGCTTTGAGTTTTTTTCTTAAAAGTAGTGGACCATGACATGTGTCACTTGTTTAAAGTAGTGGAATGTGCCATGTGTCAAAGAAGGAGAACCCTCAAGCGTATATGCATAGAGCCAAGGAAAGGAATTTCTTTGGACACATTGTCTGAAGGAATTTTTTTAGACATTTTGTCTGAAGGAAGTAAAAGAGACAATGGCCTTCTAAAAGAATCAAAGCCCAAAGGCCACTTGGAGGATCTCGAAGGGTAGATACCCTTATAGGGGAACACTTGACACTAAAAAATGGATCCTGTTTAAGATCCTGAAGGCCAAGTTCCCTTCAGGAAGGGTCGAGCCTCAAAGTACAGTATAAATTTCCAAGTGTCACATGCTGAGACATAGTTTCAAATAAAGCTTCAAAGCGTGAAACCCACCACATGTCCCATCCTAGTGCAATAGAATCTACCACGTGTTTGCATCCACACCTCTAACCTCTAACAAGTTTCAAAGCCCATTCCAATAAGCTTATATCAAGGCTGTGGATGTTGCCACATGTCCTCACCTACATCACAACAAAATGATAGGCTCATAAACATCAAAATTAGGGTGATTGGCTAGCTGTTAACCTTCAAAGGAGGAAAGACTTGTGAACATCAAATTTGCTCCATTGAAGTGTTTTTTGATCCCTACAGGCTTAAAATGTGAACCCAAATGCATTTAAAGACCCTAAGGCCAGGACCAAGAGAAGAAAGAGACAAAGAGGGAAACTCAACAGGAGTTAATTCCAATAGGTGAAGTAGTTCACCAGGTAGATATTTGGGGTCTACAAACATTGAAATCATAGCCTATTTGTCCCCTTCAGAATAAAGGTTGAGTAGACAGTTTTGTGGCTAGCAAGTAATGGAATGAGTGATTCAGGCTTAGGAGTAGACAAGGGAGATGGACCAACATGCCATAGTTAAGGGAGTCGCCCTACTCTAGCATGGTCTTCCCTAACAAAATCAAAAATGCATCCAAGGCATTAATTACGTAGCATGGGTCACTCCATGGGACAAAGTGCCAAGTCTCTCCTAGCCTCTATATAATGTAATCTCTTTCATTATTACAAGGAGATCTTCCCCTTACCAGAAGTGAAACTTTGCCCAAATTGAAAGGCAATACTGAGACTTTGAGCTTAGATTGTTCATATTTCATTGATTGAATGAGAAAGCAAGTTATTTGTAGACTTTGTGTTGTTATAACTTGTGATACTTTAGAAAATTGTTCTTATGTCTATTTCCTAGAAGCATTCTTATTTATTTGATCTAACAAGTAGAACTAGTGGAAGTAATAAGGAAGGTGTCCTGAAGCAAGCTACTTTCAGACTTTGTGTTGACATAGTTGTCTTCAGTGTGTGTTCCTCTTTTTTGTTCTTGTGTAAAAGACCTTGAGATGACTTTGTGCACTCATTATCTTTCGTATCTCACTCTAGGGAAGTCAAGGTGGAGACTTTGAGATACATCTTAGATTATTGGTTGTTATGTACCCTATTACCAAAAAGAGTCTTGATGTTTACAAGAATAAGCACTTCTGAAAGAAGAGAAGTGCCTTCTATCATTTCACCAAGATTTCTACTATCCAGGAAGGGATTTGGCTCTTGGTTGAGTGTTACTTCTGAAAGAAGATAAGTACCCTCACCAGTCACCCATGATATCTATTCTTTTTGTTAACATCATCTCTAAAAAAAGAGAGATGGATGGTTTGTTCTACCCCTATGTCTTACTTTTTTCTTATATTTATAGTATATAGCCTCCGTATATTTAATAGGGAACCTCACCTTGATGAGAGGAGAGATTTTTCCCCTTTGGATATAGTAAACTTGCAACATTGGATGACCAATCTTCCTATGCTATGGTGAAGAGACCTATTTTGTTCACCAGTTAGCTGGTCGAAAAAATATTCACCTAATAGTTTTTGGTGACTCTGATGGGGAAGGATAAGTAGTTTGAAGACTCAAGCTTCAAATTAAACTTAGACTAGTCATTTTCCATTTTTGATTCACAATCTAGAAACTCCACATTATACCAGAAGCCAGAGAGCTCAAGGTGTTATTGACCCTATCTTTGAGTTGGCACAACAAAGACATTTCAACTTGCTTTCTCCCTAACCTCAAGTTTAATCATCTAGGAGTGTCCATCCTACCTATACCAAGACACCAACACTAGGCAGAGCTACTTTTCCTACTATTAGCAGAGCCTTACCTATCCATGTTCTACCCAGATTTATTACCCCTACTTTCAATAATCCCATCATTGCATTTCAAGGCCCTTGGGGTAACTCATTTGGCCCACTCAACTTGACCCCACCTCTACATGAGCTTCCACACAGCTCAAGAAAGAATTTCCCCAAATTCTTTGGGGATGGAAAAGTGCATCCTGATGAACATGTTTCAGCCTTCAGTATAGCTTGTGGCATGATAGGCATGGAGTTTTAAGATGTGGTAGTTAGGCTCTTCATGGAAACACTGTAAGGTGATGCTACAGATTGGTTCTACCATCTACAAGCTAGATCAATCACTGATTAGAACACACTCAAAGCCAAATTCGAGGCCAGATTCAAGCTTGCAAAAGATGCACACACTTTATTGGCCTAGCTCACACAATTGAAGAAGGAACCTCATGAGCCTATGAGGGATTTCATAGCCAAGTTTAATAAGCTGAGGAATCGAATTCTTTCTATTTCTCAACCAACTCCTAAAAACCTCAAATGTTTCTTGATCAACTCACAACTACCTGAAGTGAGTTTTCTACTAAGAAGAGCTATCCACATAAACCTAGAAGCTCCTCAAGATTTGGCTATTGAAGTTAAATATGACCTTATCTTAGTAGGAAAGATAAGGAGTGATCCACACAGAGGCAAGTCTTCTTCTTCCTCTAAATGCTCCCCTTCAGCCACCACTGATCCTATGGTGTAAAAGCTGGCAAATGAAGTGCTAGCTCTCAAAAAGAAAATGACACAAGGAATGTCACCTGCTCCTTCCTATAGAGATGTACCAAGTAGGACATTCCCTAATCAATCCTATCAGGGACATGTTGCTAGGAACCAAGTGTAAACCATTCATCTTCCTCCCCCTTAGAGGAATAATCTTGCCATTGAAGCACATCCAACTAACTCAACAGTTGGATATCTTGAAGCTGAATCAAATTTCTCATTTCATCCTGAGTTGAATCTTGAAGATGATAATAATCTCTTCATTGAGGAAGAAGAATAATTAGCTGGTGACTCCCATATTGGTTTCCTAAACTATCAGGATGAACCTAGAAGTGAAGGCAATGCAACTAAGGGGTCATATGTTGTATTCACCCGATCTAGGAATCAACTAGCTTAATAAGTTGATAAAGAAAAGATAGAGGAGTGACCTTAACCAATAGTTTTAATTGCTAAGCAGGGATCCACTCTTGATTTTTAGCCAAAGGACCTAGTGACTGCTAGAAAGGTAAGTACCCCAAATACCCCTATGCCTTCTACTTCAAATTTGTAATCTAGTCCTCCCCCTTCCAAAAATCAAAAGGATGAATTCCCATCCTCTACTCTTGGCTCATTCTAGGCATTTGACATAATTGACCATATGAATAAAACCAAAATTTAGATGTCTAAATTTAAATTTTTGCAATCCCCTCCTGAGCAATTAGATAAGTTGGTTCAATGTGTTAAAAACTAGAATGTCCCTGTTAAACAAGTAGTCCCCAAAGTGACACATGATCCACCCAAGGATGCACCCACCAGGAACAATCTAGTCATTACCCCTCCTACTGCTCCTAGTAAGACTGAACCTTTCTATGTCTCATTGCTAATAAATGGATGGCAGCTGAACAATTACATCATTAACTCTGGAGCTTTAGATAATGTCATGCCTACTAAAGTAGCCAAATCCCTTGACCTTACACTGACCAAGATGTTTGGTAGATGCTTCTCCATGGAGAACAAACAAGTGCCACTACTAGGGAAAATTAAGGATGCCTAATTTGCATTCACTACTTTTCCAGACAAAAGAATCAAGATGATTGTCTTGGTAGCAGATGTCCCAGCATCATATGGCATCCTTCTTGGGCAGAATTTTTACAGAGATGTTGCTGGTGAATTGAGCATGGATTTATTAAAAGTAAGGATTCCAATCAAAGGTGTCATGAAAAGGTTGCTCCCTAAGAAGGAAGCAAAATATGTGGTTACCCAAACCTCAGCACCTGAAGCTCAAATTCTATTTGAGTCTTTAGGAATGGATAACTACTTTCTATCCACAGATGAAGTTCATGAAGCATTTGATGAAGCTCCTGTAGGTGATAGCTTGGAAATGCATTCAGCTAGAACAATAGAGGAATTCACTAAACACAAGGCAAGTGTGGAAGTATCTCCACCCCGGAATGAAGAAGAATCCAAAAGAAAATCAGTATCAAATGAGGTATGGATTCTTGAATTTGATGGTAGTTTCTCCTCTACTGGTTCAGGAGCTGGAGTTGTGTTAATATCTCCCCAAGGAGATATTTTTCTCTCATCTTATAAATTGAAATTCAACAACATGAATAACATAGCTAAATATGAGTCTCTATTGCTTGGATTGGGGGTTGATCGAGACAAAGGCATCAAGCTACTTCATGCTAAATGAGATGCTAAACTAGTGATTTGTGAGGTGAGGAACTTGTATCAAACCAAGAATGAAAGATTGTGTCATTACCACAATCTAGTCTAGGACCAACTTGAAGACTTTGATGCTTTCAACATCTCTATAGTTCCTAGAGAATTCAATGACCAGGTAGATGCACTAGCTATTTTAGCTACTCTCTTGGTCCCCCACCTAGATTTCAATAGAGACAAGTACATGATTGAGTTGGTATTTCAACCAAGTGTACCTAATAATGCCAATCATTGGCACGTATTTAACAATGACAACCAAATCATTGTCTTCTTGGAGCAAAAAGACAAATTTGAATGGCTGCATTTTGAGGGAAATGAACCTCAGAAGTGTGAACCAACTCCTGAATCAAATGCTAACATAGGTGAGGAGTTCTTGCAACTCAAAGGGAATAATATTCCTAAAGGCTTGGTTTCCCTTGAAAAGCTATTTGATAAGCATGATAGATTTATCAAATAGTAGCCAATGGATTCAAGCTCATCTTAGGAGTTTGATCAAATAAATTAGGGAACCAAGGAAAACCCCAAGATGGTGAACATTAGGAAATGTTTTACTCCTGAGGAGAGGTTTAAGTTCACCAAGTTACTCAACTAGTACATGGATGTCCTAGAATATTCCTATGATGACCTGAAATCACTCTGGCCTGATGAAATCAACATGACATTCCTCTCAACACTAATTCAACACCTTACAAGTAAAAGTCTAGGCATTATAATCCAAAAATATTAGGTACTATTCTATTTGAAATACAAAAAATGCTAAATGCTAGGATCATTTTCCTAATCCATCATTCCACACGGATTGTAAACATAGTGCCTATAAGGAAGAAGAATGGTAAAATTCACCTTTGTGTGGATTTTAGAAATTTGAATCAGTCATCCTTGAAGGATAACTATCCTTTGACGATCATAGATCAAGTGCTTTAGATAGTGACAAGTTAGGAGATGTTATCAATGCTAGATGGCTTCTCAAAATATAATAAGGTTGAAGTTGGTGAGGCAGACCATCATAATACCGCTTTCACCACACCATGTGGCACGTTTGCATATAGAAGGATGCCTTTTGGCTTGATAAATATTGGTGCCACCTTCTAAAGAGTAATGTACCTTGGCTTCAAGGATGAGATGGGTAAGTTCATCATAGTTTATCTTGATGACTTGACTATCTTTTCTAAGCATCGCCCAAACCATGTGCACCATTTACAACAAGTGTTGGAATGCTACCGCCAGAATGACATTTCCTTAAACCACAAGAAGTTAGTATTTAGAGTAATAAAGGGGAAAATTCTTAGACACATTGTGTCCAAAGGAGGCATAAATATTGACTTGGACAGAGTCAAGTCTATCCAAGAACTTACCTTGCACATAAGTAAGACTGTTGTTCACTCTTTCTTTGGAAAAGTGAATTTCTTACGGAGGTTCATCCCTGAGTTTACTGAGAAGACTAGGCACATTGTAAACATGATAAATGGAAAGGTAACCTTCAAATATACTAAAGAAGGTAGGTCAACATTTGAGGATATCAAGACTTCCATTGCCCATGCTCTAATTCTGGCTTGTCCAAATTATAACAAAGAGTTCACCATTTACAGCTATGCTTCAGAACATACACTTTCAATAATTTTGGTTTAATAGAATAAAGAAGGTATGAAATCCTCTATTTCATTTATGAGCTATCCTCTAAAAGCTCATGAGCTAAATTACTCGAACATGGAGAAGCATGCTTATGCAGTGGTGAAGGTAGTGAAGCATTTCTACTTCTACATCTTGAATTCACACACAACTGCATTGGTTCCTGATACCACGGTCAAATCCATACTGACTCAGAAGGAGTTTGGGATGAAAAGAGGCAATTGGGTTGCTAAGATCCAAGAGTTTGATCTGGCCATCAAGCCAATAAAGTTGGTGCATGGGAAGGGGTTATGCCAACTAATTGTTGATAACAAGCCAGGAAGAATAGAGCATAAAGAATCAGAGGTGAAAGACACACCAACAATCCTCTTTGTCTCCACCACAAATGTGTGGTATTCAAGCATTGCTCATTTCCTTAGTTATGGTGAGTGTCCTGCACACCTATCTTATAAAGATAGGAGAACCATTAATTTGAAATCTGCTAATTTTATCCTTTGGGACAATGACTTATACAAAAGGAGCCTTGATGGAACATTCCTTCGCTATGTGGACAAGGAGCAAAAAATATGACTTCTAAAGTCCTTCCATAATTCGGCCTATGGAGGACATTTTTCCACTCCTATGACTGCTCATAAGATCCTATGAGCTAGGTACTATTGGCCAACTTTTTTAAGATGCATACAAATGTGTCAGGGGATGTGAACTGTGTCAGCAGTTTGTTGGAAAGCCCAAGTTAGCTGCCGTACCCCTCAAACCAGTGATCATAGAGGAGCCATTCAAATAATGGGGAATTTATTTTATTGGAGCTATAAACCCATATTCAAGTGCTAGACATGATTATGTCCTTACAGTAATAGACTACTTCACAAAATGGGTGGATGTTGTTCCAACCAAACATGCTACTTCCAAAGTAGTATGCAGTTTCCTCAAAGAGAACATTATATCTAGGTTTGGGGTCCCAGCCAAGATTTTCACTAAAAATGTAGATTGTTTCACTTCCTAGGAGATTACTCAATTCTATTTCCACTATGGGATTACGCTCTTCCACTCTTTTGATTACTTTCCATAAGGGAATGGACAGGCTGAATTGAGCAATAAGAACCTGGTGGCTATCATCAAGAAGATAATGGATGACAACCAAAGGACATGGCATAAAGCATTGGTTGATGCTCTATAGGTAGATAGAATTACACCAAAGAAATCAATTGGTATGTCTCCTTTCCAACTTATTTATAGACTCAATGTTGAAATACCAATCACCTTAGAATTGCCAACACTGAAATTGGCTAAGGCAATTGAAGATCAAATGTATGAAAGCACCCTTGATAAGAGGATCATCTCCTTGACTAAGTTGGAAGAGTAGAGAACTATAGTGGTGGATTGAATTTCCACCCATCAAGGTCTGGTGAAGAATATCTTTAACCAAAAAGCAAAGGATCATGATTTCTAGATTGGAGATCAAGTCTTATTATGGGACAAGAGAAGAGAACCAAAAGGGATACACAAAAAGTTTGATTCCATATGGAGGGGGCCTTCTACCATTCATCAGCTCAATGGTGAAAATAATTTCATGTTGAAGTATCAAGATGGCACTCTCTTTTCTCTACCTCACAATGGGTAGCACTTGAAGCACTTCAACTCTTGAAGTATCAGATGAGTTCCCCTGTACATATGTATATTTGTATAGTATTTTGTTTCGATTTTGTTCTTTTTGTTTTCATTTTTTAGAGCCTCTCTTTTTGGGTAGCATGACTCCATAGCCCAATGGCACACTTCAAGGCACTGGAGATTCTAGTTTCTACTCTCCTCAGTTGTGTTTCAAGTTTCCAACTGAAGGTAGTTCCCCAACTGGAGCTAACTATTGTCCCTAAAAAATGACTTCTCATTTTTGGGACAACATATGACTATTTTGGTCTTACACAGCCAAAAATAATCTCTTCCCTTCTTGAAATTTGTTCTAAGCTTTCAAATTCTTCATTTTTCAAGATTTTTCAGTAAAGGGATTAGCAGGTTTAACTAGTTCAAAGGCTTCTACAGGTGAGTTCAATCAAAAGAACTAGTTTCCAACACTTAGTCATTTTTAGGAGTGGTTCATCACCTTGGTTTGATAAAAAATGTCCCTCAACAAGCATCTAAGCAAGGATTGAACCATTGAACCTTGAACCATTTTAGTTTAATGGGTTTAATGGGTTTAGAGGTTCAATGTCATAAACAAGAGCTGATCTCATTTGCCAAAGATTTAAAGTTCAACCATTTCAAAGTTTCCACAGCTCTGAGCACTTAATGAGTTTTAAAGGCTTAAGTCATTGAACCTTGAACCATTTTGGTTCATCAGTTCAATGGGTTCAACTTCCAAATGGTTCAACATGCTTGGTTTAAAGATGTTAAAGTGACTCAGCCAAATCAAAGGAATGAACTGACTGAACCGTTGAACCTTGAACCACTTCATTGGTTCAATGAGTTCATGGGTTCAAAGGTTCAAAGGCTGCCTCAGTTAAGGAAAGAAGCATGTGCAAAAGGAAGAGTCAGGTGGATGCTACCAAGTATTGTCAATTGAGCCCCATTATACTTTGTTTCTGAGAAGTGGTGGATACTACAACATGTCCCTTTTGAAGCTTGTTGAAAGCCTCCAAGTGTCAATATCCACAGTCCCCTCCTTTAGAATCATGGTATTGGGTAAAGACCATGGTGGGCCTAGAGTGAGTGACTAATATGAAGCAGAACGTGCCAAGTGTCTGCATTTACATGACTACCAAAAGCATTCAAACCATACCACGTGTCCCTTTGTGACTCAATGGAATGTGACAAGTGTCGGTGTTTGCTTCTCAAAGTTTCTTATAAGTTACATGGTTCCTTCTGATAAAGCTTCTTCTAGAATTTTGTGGAGGGTGACAAGTGGAAAGCACTGAAGGCTTCAAGTTGTTTTCCTAAAAGAAGCAGACCATGCCACATGTCACTTATTTGAAGCAACAAAACATGCCACATATCAAAGAAGGAACACCCTCAAGCACAGAGGCACAAAGCCAAGGAAAGGAATTTATTCAGACAAATTATTTGAAGGAATTTCTTCAAACATTTTGTCTAAAGGAAGTAAAAGAGACAATGGCCTTCTAAAAGAATCAAAGCTTGAAGGCCACTTGGAGGATCACAAAGGGAAGATACCCTTGCAGGGGGACACTCGACACTCAAAAATGGACCCTATTCAAGATCCTAAAGGGCAAGTTCCCTTCAAGAAGGGTTGAGCCTCAAAGTGCAATAGAAACTGCCAAGTGTCACATGCCGAGACACAGTTTCAAATAAAGCTTCAAAGCATGGAACTCGCCATATGTCCTATCCCAGTGCATCGAAAGCTACCACGTGTCTACATCTACACCTCTATCCTATAACAAGTTTCAAAGCCTATTCCAATAAGCTTATTTCAAGGCTATGGATGCTACCATGTGTACTCACTTATGTCATAGAAGAATGACAGGCCCATAAACATCAAAATTAGGGTGATTGGCTAGTTATTAACCTTTAAAGGAGGAGAGACCTGCAAACATCAAATTTGCTCCATTAAAGTGTCTGTTGATCCCTACAAGCTTAAAACATGAACTCAAATGTGTTTAAAGACCCTAAGGCCAAGACCAAGAGAAGAAAGAGACAAAGAGGGAAACTCAATAGGAGTTAATTCTAATAGGTGAAGTAGTTCATCAGGTAGATATTTAGGGCCTACAAACATTGAAAGCACAACCTATTTGTCCCCTTCAAAATAAAGGCTGAGTAGATAATTGCACTGCTAATAGGTAATGGAATGAGTGATTCAGGCTTAGCAGTAGACAAGGGAGATGAACCAACATTCCACAGTTAAGGCAGTTGCCTTGCTCTAACATGGCCCTCCCTGATAGATTCAAAAATGCATCCAAGGCATTAATTATGTAGCATGGGTCACTCCATGGGACAAAGTGCCAAGTCTCTCCTAGCCTCTATATAATGTAAACTCTTTCATTGTTACAAGGAGATCTACCCCTTACCAGAAGTGAAAATCTACCCAAATTGAAAGGCATTACTGAGACTTTGAGCTTAGATTGTTGTTCATATTTCTTTGATTGAATGCGAAAGAAATTTATTTATAGACTTTGTGCTGTTATAACTTATGCTACTTTAGGAAATTATTCTTATGTCTATTTCCTAGAAGCATTCTTATTTATTTGATCTAAAAAGTAGAACTAGTGGAATTAATAAGGAAGGTGTCATGAAGCAAGCTACTTTCAGACTTTGTACTAACATAGTTGTCTTCAGTGTGTGTTCCTCTTTTTTGTTCCTATGTAAAATACCTTGGGATGACTTTGTGCCCTCATTGTCTTTCGTATCTCACTCTAGGGTAGTCAAGGTGGAGAATTTGGGCTACATCTTAGACTTTTGGTTGTTTTGTACCATGTAACCAGTCACTTGTTACCAAAAAGAGTCATGTTGTTTGCAAGAACAAACACTTCTGAAAGAAGAGAAGTGCCTTATATCATTTCACCAAGATTTCTACTATCTAAAAAGGGATCTAGCTCTTGGTTGAGTGTTACTTTTGAAAGAAGAGAATTAACCTCACCAATCACCTATGATTTCTCCTCTGTTTGTTAACATCATCTCTGAAAAAAGAGAGATGGATGGTTTGTTCTACCCCTATGTCTTACTTTATGCTTATATTTATAGTATATAGCCTCCGTATATTTAATAGGGAACCTCCCCTTGATGAGAGGAGAGATTTTTCCCCTTTGGATGTGGTAAACCTACAACATTAGATGATCAATCTTCCTATGATGTGGTGAAGAAACTTATTTTGCTCACTAATTAGCTAGTCGACAAAATATTCACCCAACAGAGATGATGCTCATCAAGTAATTAAAGTTGGGCCAAATAGTCTTCACGAAATTCATCATTAATAAGTATGTCATGCAGATAAATGTGAAGAGAATGAATCTAGATCTCAAGAGGTAAAATAGCCTCCATCCCATATACCAATGAAAAAGGTGTAGCACCTATCAGAGTTTGAATGCTAGTAAGATAAACCCATAAAGCAAAATGAATGTGTGTGTGTTAATCCTTACATGTATCATTGACTACCTTCATGAGAATTTTGGTCAAAATTTTGTTAAAATCTTCTACCTATCCATTAGCTTGGGGATAGTATGGTGATGAGAAGCTTAATTTGATTCTGAATTCATCACAAAGACCTTGAATAGTCTTGTTTTTAAAAGACTTTCCATTATCGTTATAATCTTGTGAGGTATACCAAAATGATAGATGATGTGGTGGTTAATTAAGTCAACAATTTTTTCAACCTTAGTGGAGATGATAGGGATGGCCTCGACCCACTTGGTGAAGTATTCAGTGGAAGTAATGATAGAGTGATGAAAAAGTGATGAATGAGGGTTAATCTCTCCAATTATATCTAAGACCAATTGAGAGAAGGGCCAAAATTCCTTAGAAACTGGTAATGCATGACTAGGAATGTGAAGAAGGTTAGTGTGTTGTTGACACTTGACACAATGTTGAACATAGTCAACATAGTCTTGATGAAGTGTGGGCTAATAATAGCCAAATTAGAGAATATGTTTAGCAACTATGTGACCATTGAAATGCCCACCACAAATTCCATCATGGACTTTCTTAATAGCAAAGGGAGTCTTAGTACTAATTAAGCATCTAATGAGAAGACCATCAAAACTTTTCTTGTAGAGAAGTCCCCCTAGGATAGTGTAACGAGTGGCATGTTTTACGAAGGCCCATTTCCCATTATTAGAAAGATCAGGTGGGGTAATAGTGAAATAAAAATAATCTATGAGTTTTTTGTACCATAAGTCTTATGGGTTGGTTGTTACATTTCATATAAAGAGGATGTTAGTTGAGACATAGGAGGGTAATGTTAAGCGATGCATAGTGACATATATTCTTGAGGAAGAGGATGAATATGGTATGTGTGAAGCAAGTGAAGCCATAATGTCAATAAACTTGTTTGTAGATTGAGGAATAGTTTTCAAGAGATAAGAGTCAAATGATCCCAAGAGTGTATATACACTATGTTTATACCACTATAAAATTTTGTTTTTGCATAGATAGGAACCATTAATGTGGTTAACCACTTGTTGAGAATCATAAAAAATGGTTATGGATTAGATACCCAATAAGAGATATGTTTGAAGTTCGAGAATCAAAGCCTCATATTTGACTATATAGTTATCACATTCAAAATCTAGTTTAAATGAAAAAGGCATAGGCTCACCATCTAGCAGAATAAGTATGACCAAAACCCCCACCATTTTGGCATTTAGATCAATCAAAGAACATCATCATTTGATAGGAGATGTCATTAGTGGATAGTGTTGCAATAGATTCATCAAGGAATTCAATGTTTTAAGGTTGGTTGTCCAGTAAAAGGGTAGCAGCTAATTGATCTATGATTATTTTCCCTTTGATTGATTTTTGTTGAATGAACTCTAAATCAAATTCAGTAAGAAGCATGAGCCACTAAGCTACACATTGGTTGTGATATGGTTTGGAATGCATATATTTGAGAGGATAAGTATGGGTGACTAAATAGGTTTTGTGATTTAGGAAATAATGGTGAAGCTTAGAGGCATAAAAGACTAATGCAAAGCAAAGTTTTTTAGTGTGGATATATTGAGTCTCATAATCAATAAGTGTGTAGCTTATGTAATCAACCACCTGTTCTTAGTGTTGGTCATCTCGATGTGTAATCATAACACCTAAAGAATGGTCGATTGTAGAGATGTATAGGTAAAAAGGTTGATTTTCCTTAGGTAGAATAAGAATCGGTGGGTAAAGGAGGTATGGTTTAAGTGCATCAAAAGCTTCATGGAAATCTATATTCCATTAGAATGAGATATCCTTTTTGAGGATATGGTGAAAGGGTTGGTAGCAATCTGACAATTAGGAAATGAAGCATTGAATTGACTGAAGTTTGTCTTATAAGCTGTAAAGTTGTTTGATATTAGTAGGTAGAGGAATCTCTAGGATTAATCTAAACTTAGTAGGATTGACCTCGATATAATGGAGAAAAATGATAAAACCTAAGAGTTTACCAGAAAGAACACCAAAGACACATTTCTTTGGGTTTAGTCAAATGTTATATTGGAGAAGATGAGTGAATATGGTTTTGAGAAATGTCAAGTGTTCTTGAAAAAGTTTAGACTTTTTGAGTAAGTCATCCATGTAATCTTCCATAATTTTTTGCAAGAGATCATGGAAAATGTAGGTCATGGTACATTGGTAAGTTGCACCAGCATGTTTTTAGGCCAAAAAGCATGACCTGATAACAAAAAGTCTCCCATGGGGTAATAAATGTGGTCTTGTGTTGATCCTCAAGAGAAACTAGGATTTGATTATATCTAGAGAATCCATCCATAAGTGATATCATCTCATGCTCGATCATGTTGATCGATACTAGGTAATGAGAAATCATCTTTTGGACAAGTGAGGTTTAAATCATGATAGTCAGTGAAAATATAGATTCCCCTAGTCACTTTTGTGATAGGAACAATGTTGTAAATCCATTGCAAGTAGTCGATGGGTTGGATAAATTTAATAGAAAGGAAGTGTTAGAGATCTTCTTTGACAAGGAGAGTGATATGAGGATGCATTTTGCAAAGCTTCTGCTTAACAAGTTTAGCATCTTGATTGGTGAAAATAGTATGGGTGATGGTAGAGGGGTAAATACTAAGCATGTCATTATAATACTACATGAAGGCTTTGCTATGGTCATTAAGAAATGTGGCATAATCAACTTGCTCAAAGAAATCTAAAGATTGGCCAATCTTAAGGATACGAGGGTTATCATGGGAGGGTAGGTTGATGTCAATGGTTGATTCATTTAACATAGCTTGGGTTTTAGATGGGAGTGATCATTGGATATAATAATCATCCTCACCCATCTAGGTGAGAATTGCATCATCATCTTGACATTGGATAATGTTAATAGTGGGAAAATCTTCATTAATTATTTCAAGATGAACAAGAGGAAGGGACCTTATTTTCATACCCTAACGATAGGTGAGGGGCCCCAAATGGATGGCATTTATTGAAAAAAAATTAGGAGGTATAGATACTTCTAATTTTATAGGTGATGGTGGAGAAGGAGAGACTAGTTCTTCAAAAATTGGTTCATGTGAGGTTTTAGTGAGTTTATTTGATTTGTCATATCCCACCCCATGCCTCTTTTTGGCATTTTCAATTGTGTTGCTAGTAAGATATTCAATAGGCATGTTGACACCTTGTTCGTATCGACCCAAACCAAATCATTTCTAGGCATACCTATATAGATAGGTGTGAGTGAATCTAGGGTTACTCAGGAAAGATAAGTCATAGGTAAATGGTTGTGGTGAAGAAGATGAATTTTTGATAGTGGGAGCTTGATTAATTCCACCATATGTGAAATTGGTTTGAAGGTTAGGGGGGAATAAGGGATGACCATCCCAATATGGGGATAATAATCTAGGTACATGTGAATCCTTCCATATTCTTGTGGAGTATAGAACATGTTGAGTATCAACAAATGATATTCACCAAGTGACAAACATTGAAAGGTCTTCTCCATGAGATCTTTATCAGGAACTTGTGTTGTTGGTATCTATGTAACCACATGAGTAGAGCTTGTGGAAGCTTCAAAAACATCATGTGAGGAGGAGGATGTTTTCAATGGGATGAGAACATCATTGGGACTATAGGTCATATTACATGTTTTGAATAGAGGTGGGTTAGCAGGTATAACATGTACTTATCCATCATGCTCAAACCTGACACAACAACACAAAGTTAAGGGTCTACATGCCATAGCACGTATCCAAGGTTATCCAAGAAGTATGTTATATTAGAAATCTCCTTCCACAACATAGAAGAGCTCAAGAATTATGCAAGGACATACATAAATATGTAAGATAATAGTGCACACCATAGTATCTATAGTATCATTAAAGGAATGGAGTACCATATCAATTTGAGACATGAAATTGTCAAGAAGAGCTAGTTATTTGTAGGCATGGGTGGAAATAATATTAATACTGGCTCCCCTATCGATCATAACTCTCTTGATAAAATTTTGATCAATATATGTGGTAATAAAAAGGGAGCAATCTTGATCTTCAAGGTGTTGAAGTGGAAATTTTGAATTACTAAAATAAATTAGGGAGATAGAATTAAGGGAGCCAACCAAAGTTGCAAGAGGTTGGGGTTCATATAATTGTACCTCAATCACTTGCAAAGCACTAATAAAAGTTTGATGGTGTTGGGATGAGTTTTGGATTAACTCATACAAAGACATTTTCATAGGAGTTTGGTGAAGCTACTTCACCATTGAGCTTTGAATAATGTCTGAAGATGTTATTTTAGGAACACCCAACATGGAAATATTAGGGTTAGTAGGGGGAGTGTCTTTGGTAAAGGGATGGGTCCAAGGTGTAGTGACCTTTTCCTTAGCTTTATCCTTTTGATTTTGTGACCTTGTGGCCACATTAACTATGTTGATTTGAAAATTTGGTGAAGGTGGTAGTAAAGGGGTTATGATGACATCTTTGGGTTTGAATTTTGGTGGAATAGTAAGAAGCACAGTAGATGTCAAAGGTGGAATAATAGGAAGGTTAACAATAGTGTCATCTAAAAGAGTGTCAATATTGAACTGTTTCTAAATAACCATGGTGAGAGATTTACAATTCTTAGTATTGTGTTACGGTGAATGATGATATAAACATAATTGTGTATCATCAAACCAAGATGGGTTCATTCCAAGAGGACATAAGGCTTAATGGAAGGAAGAGTTATCACTGGTGATTTCAATAACTAATGTAAGAAAAAGCTCTGGGATCTTATAAGTGGGTTCATGCTTGTTTTACTAATAGGAGTTGACACCTTTTATTTCAGTGTTAGAAAGGTAATTTCACATGGTGTCTTGTTTAGATATGGTGGAGTTACGTGTTTTATTGTCACTTTCTTGGTGTCAGATGTGAGAGGTCTACCAAATGGAAAAGGTAGGAGTGGAGGTATCTTAACATTTTGTTTGGCTTGGTTAGATGATATTCTAACTAAATTAGAAGGATGTGGCCTCAAAATAGATGGTAAAGTTGAGGTTGAAGAAGGGATTGGTGAGTTTTAGAAGGCTTAACATTTTTTTTGTGTTTTAGGGTGAGAAACTCCAACTTGTGGTTGAGGAGTCAAATCTAATTTTACCTATAGATGAATTAAATTAAAAATGAGGCATACACTTAGGGGCCTGATCTACTTTAATGTAATATATTCCTATGAGGATGAGGGTTATGACATAGATGGTTAAACTTCTTATGCTTTTGGTGAAGAATCTTTGTTAAATACCTTAGGGTAAAGGGTATTAAGGGGATTGGTGGTAAAGGTCAACATTCATTTTATGGATATAGAGTTTTAAGCCATTCCTAAAATGTCGCATGGTCAAGCTTTGTGGAGTCAAGAAATTCTAGACTTTTCATCAAATGTGAGAAGGGTTTTGACAAAGTTGACATAGGCCTTATAGTTGCATTTTTATAAATCTACGGTGTTTGGGAAAGAGGGAAATTGTTGGTTTCTTCTACTTTGGGCCAATGATGAGAAAAAATTGAAACATGGTCTTCTTCAATAGAGATGGCAGAAGAGACTTAATCTACCATGGGTGGAGGGGGTAGGTGAAGCAAGTTCCTCAAGAGGGTAAAGCATAGGTATTATGGCTCCCTCAACATGTGGGCAAGGCATGGGTAAAGTATGATCCTCCATAGTTAAAATAAATTGTAAGGGTGGTGCAATTGGAGTAGGCAGAATAGCTCTCTCATCTATTATGGAAATAGATGATATGGACTCTTCTAGGTGCAAAGGTGAAATGGGTGGGGTACCACTCTCTATAGGTGGAGATGTAGGAGAAGAAGGTTCCTTGAGAGGGTATAATGAAGGAATGATGTTCCCTTCAACATGTGGTTGAGGAACTGGTAGAGTGTGGTATTCAAGTGGTAAGAGGATGGGTAATATTGGTGAATTTTTTTTGGGATTACAAGATCCTCAAGTGGAAAAGGGAGTGGCAAAGGAGGTTCTTCCTCTCGAGGGAGCATAATGGGTGAAATAAGCTCTTCTACTTGAGGAGGAAGAATGGGCAAAATAGATGCTACTACATATGGGGGAGGAGTCAATGAAATAGGTGTCTCTTGTTGAGGGGTAGGTTGAACTAAAGATAAAGGAAAGACCATATTAACCATATATATATTATAATCACCTGAGTTTGTTATGGACTAGACAATATTTTGGTTTGGTGAATGGTTAGGAAATGGGTGTTTGAACACATCCATACTTTTATTGGGAGGTGCGTTAAGATTATCCAAGATAAGCTCACCTCTATCAAGCATATCTTGAACAATGTTGTTGACCATCTTGAAATTATTAGAGTTATGACCTTTAACTTGATGATAACTGTAAAACTCATCTTCCTTGTACCAAGTTGGGATAGGATGGGAAGGGTTGAAATATATAGGAGGTTTAATCTGAGGATGGGTTATGACACCTTGCTGCAATAGTTTCTCCAAAATAGATGTATATGATTCCTAAATGGGAGTGTATTGTCTTTATTCATATCGTTATTGGAATTGCTTGGTCAGATTTTGTGAATTCAAAGTATTTGATTGGTTTGTGGTTGTGAAAGAGGCTGACTTAATGACCACCATGTTAGTGGAGCCTTTAGCCTTTTGGTTAGAGGGAGAGGTTTTAGAGGAGCAGCCATTTGTATTAATATTGGGATTTTTATTGCATAACTTGACTTTGTCTTCATCAATAACATAAACCTCAAGTTTCTGTGCCATTGTAAAATCTTCATCAAATATGCAAAAATTTGGTACCTGAAGTGTGGATGAGATGTGCTTATCACATGCCCTTGATAAAATATCAATGAGTGTTGGTTGGGGTAAGGAGAAAGAGAGTTGATTGATCAAGCTTCTCCAAGAAGCGATAAAATCATAAATAGACTCATCATCAAATTGTCTGATAGAATATAAGTCCATTATAGAAACCTTCTTAGAAATGTTAATATAGAAATGGTCTAGGAATATTTGTGAAAGTTGGGTAACAAGAAAAGAGAGTTCTGAGGTATAGAGTTATACCAATCCAAGGTAGCACCTGAAAGAGACATAGGGAAAGTGTAAAGTCAGTAAGGCATCATCACGTCCTATAAAATAAAAATCATGTCTAAATTCTTAGAAGTGCTATTGTGGCTCCTCTTTACTCTAAAAATGAGTAAATTTAGGGAGTTCCCATTGGCTTGAATAAGGGTGAATAGGCACAAAAGGTTAGACTAGTTCATTACATATTTGATCATAAGATAATACATTCTTTGAACTAGAAATGGATGTCTCTAAGTTAGACATCTTGTCCATTAGCATCTTAATGAGCTCTATAGGGGGATTAGTTTGAGGGATTTCTCCTAAGTTATAGGAGGGTGATAGGAAGTAGAGGGAGCATATGACATAACTTGTTGAGGCTGTATTGGGGAAATATAAGGATAATGAGTCATAGGCTAAGGTGTAAAAATAAAAGGGACTTGTCCCATTGGGTTGGAGACTATGCCTTGGTTGGTTGTTATTATAGGTTGAATTATTGGCATAGTTAGACTGGATGAAGGGTGAGTTGTAACTTAGGTAATTATAGGTGTGAGGGTAGATGGAATAGGTACCACTAAATTTTAGAATGAGGTGTGACTTAGTCAAACCATTTTTGGTTGTGAAAGTAGGGAAGTTACACCAGTGTTTAAGTGGGATTGGGCGGTTGGAGATGCCACATTTTAGACATTATTTATAGCTGGGTTACTTGTCCAAGTGGTGGTTTGGGTAACCATGGGAAAAATAGTGGATGCAACTAAAACTAAGGTTGTATCCATGAAAGAGGTTGGCATACCATAGATTAGATCACCCATATAATTATAGGTTCAGCTCATAACAAGGTAATGCTAAAGGGTTGCCACATTACGATCAAGAAATTTAGCAAAATCTTGATCTCCCTTAGGCACAATGGGAATTTGGTTAGGGCTGGGAGTATGCTTTGTATATGAAGTATGCTCCATGATAGAATCAGAAGTAAGAGGGGAAGGTGGAAGTGGTTTTTGGATTGTGTAATTGGCAAGAATTTTGGCTTGAGCTCATTTTCAATACCATGCAAGAGGTGGTTTAAATAGTCTTACTTCTCTATATTTGAAATAAAATAAAGAAAAACTAGGTTTGAGTGCAATAAAATGGGTTATTTTAGCTTATTATTTTGAGAAAATGAAACTACACAGTCACCAACATCGGTAGACATGACTGATGTTGATAGGAACAGTCCATTGATGTCGGTGGAATAATCGATGTTGATAGGTAAGATCTATTGATACCGGTAATGTTAACTGATGTTAGTCACTATAAAATCCTAAGAAATGGAAGATATGATGTTTTAAGAAATCAAAAGCTGAAAATAGGTAAAATACTGAATGTAAAAGGTCTGTTTAAGAAGGAATAACACTCAGAAAACCTGAGATAATAGGTTATACAAACTAAGCTTTAGAAAGAGTATTGATTTTGTGAATCAATAGAAAAATGTCCTTACCAACTCAAAGATATGTAAGGCAATTGAAAAGGAGAAAAATAATATGCATCCAACAATTATTAAGTGCTAGAGATTAATTTTAGTCTCGTGTTGGCTTATGCATTAATCAAATAGTGAGAAGATAATTTGGTTATCGAAGGTATAAGAAAGCAATCTAGAGCTAGTTTCAAGTTTGTTTTGGTGCTCAAAAGGGAATCTTTGTTAGACCAAGTATGTGGCTTGTTATAGGAGCTTGCTCTTCACACTTCATGAACCTAGAGCTGAGCTAGGTTGCTTAGCCAAAATATACCTTCTGTCTAGAGATTATACTCCACTAGAGAATAGAGTGGGTTCTCCCCTTGGTGGTGAAATCCAAGTAGGATAGTCAAGTAGGGTAAGGTGATCCACTAGGTGATGAAATCCTAATGGGCCTTTTCTCAGGTGAGTTTTGATGCTTGTTTATGTGAATGTGATTTGGTTGTGTAACATAGGTGTACTACGATTTATTCAAAATACTTGTAATTAACTAGGTGAGTTAATATGCAACAAACAAACTATGAAATGTAGTAAGTTATAAACCCAAATATGAAATGTTGAGATTCAAATGAAAACAAAGAGGAAATAGGAATAGAATATGAATTTCACTATCATAATGTGCATGAAAGAGGAAGTAAAGAAGGGATTTTATTTTTTTTGTAAAATAAAATGACATTGTTTTTAGATGCAAGGAGAAAATAAATAAGATTTTAGTTTTAATGCATTTTATATAGAGAAATAAGATATTGAATTTTACATTTTAAAAAAAAAGAAAAAGAAAGAAGTGCAAGAAATGAAATTTCACTATAATGCACCTATATGAATGTTTAAAATAAGAAATGAACCCAAGGAAAACTATAAGGTCCCACCAAGCGTGCTAGAAATATTTCACTAAATTTTGTCTATTTTAAATTTAAAAGAAAATAAAGAGAAGGATGGGGATAAGTGATTAAAATGAACCTGGATTTGGTTTACACATTGTATCTAGATATTGTAAGAACTCATATTTGACTGAGGAGGGCTACTTGTAGATAAGAAAACACTAGCACAAGATGTTTGTTAGTAAATAAATGAGTGGACTACCAAGCGACGTGCTTGTTTGAGGAAGTGTGAAACTTCCCTAGAGATGATATTCCAATTTTGAGAGGCAAAAGAATAATAAATAATTGAAAGAGAGGTAAATAGAGATTAAAAGAGAGATAAAATTACCATTTTTAACATGTACGTAGTAAAGAGTGGTAGGGTATAGGTTAGGTTCTTTGTTGGTGTTTTAGAAGTTATTTAGGTAGGTTTTGAAGAGGCTAAGGAATTGACAGTCACCGACATCGGTAAGTGTGTGATCGATGTTGGTTAGGATATCGAGGTTAGTAGTGAGGTGACTGATGTCGATTAGGTTGTTGAGGTTGGTAGTGAGGTGACCGATGTCAGTTAGGCTACTAAGGTTGGTAGGGGTGATAATTATCTGGGAGGTTACAAAAGGCATTTTTGGGTCTAAGAAATGGTTTAAATCAGGTCATAGAGGTTGATAGACTTAGGAGAGGTATTTTATGGCTTGGTTAAGTCTAGTCAAAGGTTTGATAGGCAAGTAAGGGAAAACCAGTAAAGAAGCTTTGTAACTCCCTCATGGGAGTACGGTCAGAAGTGCATAAAGTAATGCAGGTTAGATATAAATAAATGGAAGAATACATATTTAAATGACCTACAGTATCAATAATATACTTAATTATGGTGGTTACTAAATGATAAGTGCTAGGTTGATGGTTTCTATTTGAGCCTTTGAACTTGAATGCATGAATAGAGGAATAAGTAGATGTTATTGGTCCTCAAGAGCTTAGTCGATGATAGTGATTGACTTACGTAAAGTGATTGTAAGCCTGGATGTCAAAAAATAGAATGTTGAAAGCCTAAATGAGAGTAAGAATTGATTTTATTAATTTCTACTGACGTGAACCGTAGGTTGGAGTTTGTCTTATATTGCTGACATCAGTGATCTCACTGATGTTGACAAGTATCCCATTGATGCCAATTGTGGGTTGATCAATATTGGTGGCCATAGATAGGTAAACCCTTGTATTTTTGACCCATTTTCTATTTTTATGTGTGCCAAGTGTGACACCCATTATAAAATGGTAAAAATAAGAGGTTAGGAAGGAAGTAGTTGTTTAGGAATTTAGTTTGGTAGTGGGAATAATTCTTGGGTAGTTAGGATAAGGGGACTAGGTCTTGAGGTGACTCATCAGGAGAGAATTAGTCATAGGGAGAGGTGGCTAGGTAAGGTGGAAATAGGGGTTTTTAATTAACTCAATTATTTTAAATTAATTAAATGTGTGAGGGGTAAAAGTATGGGTTATGAAGATTTATTATTCTTATTAAAATGGGCTTAGGGGGTTTTAACATAGGGAGTTACATATGTGTGTGTGAAGTATTTTTGGTGTCTACAATAAGTGATAAATCCAAAATAAAGTTAGACTTATCTGAAGGTCTAATCCATTATTAGGATACCCACAACCTAGGATCAGTCCCATGTTAGCCTAGATTTGAATAAGAGGACCTGAACAATCCCCTTCTCAGCTATGGTGTAAATCTAGAACCCCAATAGTTTTGCCATGCCCAGTGGGACCATGTTTATTTGGTATAATTGAAGTTTGAAAATTGAAAATTGAAAATAAAAAATTGCAAAAGGAAGAGACATCTACCATCATTAAAAGTTAAAAATCCTTCAAGTTGTAAATTTAATAACATCCTTTAGACAATGTTTTCATGTCAAAGGTTACAACAAGATCATCAAGTAAAGGTACTCTTTTTGAACACATTGAATTACTTTATACTTCTTATAAAATATAAATATTCAGTAAGACAACCCCTTATCCTCAAAAGAAACATTTATCTTCTGGTTATCCTATTGTTTTATTCTAATTTATTATCCTCATAATCCAAATCCCTTTTGCCAAAATGGTTATCAAGAATCAAGTGTTTTTTTTTAATAGGGGTAGTCCCCTAAATTTGGCCCAATATGATGACATTATTGTGTCTACCCTAAAAAATATCCCTTTCTTCTCAGGAGAATGGGATAAAACTACTTCTATTGAGCATATCTAAGATTTTGCCAATCTATGTTATGTTCATAATGTTACTCAATATAATGTGGCTATTAGACTGCTTGTTGCCTCCTTCAAAGAAAAAATCTTCCTTTGACATCCATTGATACTTGGGATGAGTTAGGTACAACCTTAGGAAATTTGAAGACAAGTTTGATCAACTATCATTGGTTGAACAACTGACTATGTCTAATTTTAACCTCAGATTCCAAAAGCTATGGATTAGGATCCCTGCATTGGTTAGACCATATCTTAAATATGCATTTTTTTACTATCTTAAGGCTCTCAATTATGAGATTAGTGTCATGATATAGTCCATGGGTGGTAATATTTATCCAAATGCCTATGAACTTGCAATAAGAGTAGAGAATAACTTGATACAAGTTGGTAAGCTTGTTCCAAGGCCTCTGATGCCTATATTCCTAGAATTACAACCTATTCCCCCCTTCAAGTTCCCCAAATACCATAAATATCTCCTATTACATCTTCAAAATTCTAAATTGTAGCCCCTTCTAATCAAATTATTAACATTCGTGATTTGAAAATCACATTACAAGCTTTTAGAAATGAGATTGTTCAACGCAAGAGACAACAATACCAAAGTAGACCTTACCAGTAGTAAAACCAATATACTTATCAGTCTTTTAATAACAAATGACCCCCTTATCAAGGTTTTAAGGATAATAGGAAACCTTATCAAAATCAAGGAACCATAACCCGAACTAATCCATATGTATCCCTTGATCCTAAGGTACCTTCCAGTTCAAAATCTATTATTCCTTAAAATAACTTGATGTAAGATTGAGGTTGGCAACCATTCAATCCAAATGATACTCAAAATTAAGCCTTGATATCAAAAGATATTACCATGCCACAAATGACACAAGAATAATTATTTCTTCAACATGGTTAGTATAAAGAAATGAATATGGAATCCCAAGGAGAATCCCAAAAATTTATAGGGTAGCCTGATGCCATTAATTTGAATTGGAAATTGGATGATCATATAGTATTCAATCAAGTTGGTAAAACTAACAATGCAAATGGTCAAGTTGTACCTCTAAATAAATTTAAAATAAGGGCAATTAAAGAATATCAAGATGTTATAAATACTTCTAATATTCCTAAAATTTTATCTAAGAGTGTCAAATATCAACCTATTATTCTTATAACATAGAAGATTTAGAATGTAGAGGCAGGAAAAGTTCTCCAAATGTCTCTAATTAAATAATAACCATTTGTTCAAATGTTACAAACAAAGGTTAGTGGATCCTCATTCAACATATAGATCAAATGAAGAAATCAAATGTTACAATTGTCATGTGGGATTCCCTTGATATTCTAGGGAAAAAACATGATAATTCAAGATCTTTCAGCTCTTAAGGTGTCTAAAGAACTAGTTGAGAAATAAGGAGCTGGCTTCACCAATTTAGATCAGTCTACCAAACAACCTGATCAATAGGTAAATAACATGAAAAATGTGGACAAAACCAATGTTAAATCAAACAAAACCCCTCCTTTTTATCTCTCTTTGATATTAGGTGACTACGTAGTCCATAACTATGTGGTAGATAGTGGAGCTAGTAGTACTGTCATGCCCAAGAAAATTATAAACAAGTTGGGACTTATCTATGAGTTGAATGCCAAGGGAGTATTGTAATTATATGGGTCACCAATAAAGATAGTACGCATAATCAAATATCTAAAACTGACATTACATGGTTCCCCTAATGTTACCATTCATCAAGAAGTACTTGTAGTGGACATGCTTCCCTATTTTACCATGTGTCTATCAAGAGACTTTACTTCAAAGATTGGAGATATTTGTTAGCTGATTGGACATATTTAATGATTAGAACTAGGTATGGTAATAAGTTAATAATACATTCTAAACCTATTGAAATATTTCATTTATATTTTTATATGCCAAGTATGATGAATATTAATTATGTTATCTCAGACAAGGTACTAAAAAATAGCTAGGTGGAAACTGAGTCATCTCTAAATGGAGTTTCAGATCTTTTCCTTGATGAGTGGGAATATAATTTGCATGGGCATGATATCTACAAGTTAATTTCATAAGAATGACTTGGTGTCTATTGTCTTCATGAAAATGATGCACTAACTCCAACATTGATGAAAGATGATCAACCTAGTGCTGGACTATGGAAACTATATTTTGATGGATCTAGGAACAAACATGGCATTAGGTCTAGAATGATGTTAATCTTTCCAACCAATCAAAGGTATTTTTATTCTCTAAAGTTTCATTTTGGTTTTTCCAATACTTTTTTTAAATATTAAGTACCAGTGCATGGCTTGCAATGGGCAAGAAAAATGAAAGTCAGTAACTTATAAGTTTTGGGTGATAGTGAACTAATAGTTCACCAAGTGAGAGGACTTAACATATGTAAGAATACACTACTTAGATCTTATAATAATATATTATGGAACTTACTCAAAAACTTTAAAGATTTTAATATTTGTGCCATATCAAGAAAAAAGAACAAATATGTAGAGATGTTGGCTTCCATTGGGTCACAATTTAGTATCCCAAATGACATAAAGAATGAAAAGGTCCAATCACACATCAAGGTTATTGTAAGGCTTTTTGTCTAAGACAACAATGAAAATTGGAAAGTATTTTAAGATGATAGTTAGATTTTTAGGTTCTGACAAGAGGAAGTTGAATTCTCCTCAAAGAACCAAGACAAGCACTTATAGTAGTATGGTGATCAGATTGTGCAATTGAAGATAAATAAGTTTCCTAAAGGGTTAGTCACCCTTCAAAACATATTTAGCAGAGATGATGAATTAAGAAAATAAAAGTTTTCTTTTTCAACCAAAGAAGAACACTATACAAATGTGGAAATTGCAACTAGTAAGAGCTTAAAGTTGGGAAAAGTTTTCACATCTTCAGAGAAGGAAACTTTTAATAAGTTATGTTTAATTTTAATATATGTCTTTACATGGTAGTACAATGACCTTAAAGGATTTGATCCAAGTCTAGCTCAACATACCATTGAGTTAGAAGATGAAACTAGGCTAGCTAGATAAATACAAAGGCCTATTAACCAAAAAATTGAACCTTTGATGAGAGCTAAGATTCATAAGCTCATTGAATCAGCTATAATATTTCCAATTGAGCACTCAACTTGGGTGGCAAACCTTGTTCCAATATGGAAAAATAATGGTGAAATCAGATTGTGTGTCAGTTTTTATTACCTAAACAAGGCCTTTGTTAAATATCACCATTAATTTCCATCTATGGAATAAATTTTATAGTTGGTTGTGGGTTCATAAAGGTTTTCCTTATTGGATGGCTATAGTGGTTACAATCAAATTTTGATCAAAGAAGAAGACCAGTTCAAAATAACCTTCACCACAAAGTGGGGGGTATTTGCATATAAAAAGATGCTATTTGGCTTATCTAATGATGAATCCACTTTTTATAAAGACATGGATATGGAATTCCAAGGTCTCATTAACAATTTTATACTTGTTTATTTGGATGACATAATAGTATTCTTTGATAGTGCAGTTAAGCACATGATTCACCTCGAACAAGTATTTGAAAAATTTAGATAGTTTGGGATATCTCTAAATCCTAAAAAGGGTGCCTTTTCAATTCATGAAGGTAAGCTTATTGGACATGTGATTTCCAATCATGGTACTAGCATAGATCCTTATACGATAGACTTAATCCTTGTACTTTCATTACATAAACACAAGAAAGCCTTGCAAATATTTTTAGGCAAGATCAATTCCACAATAAGATACATTTCAGAGTTTACGACTTTAGCTAATCCACTGACAACTATGTTAAAGAAAGGTTAGAGTTTTATCTATTCTAAAAAATGAGTAATAATTTTTGAAGAGATCAAGAAAGCTATAACCAGTGCTCCTACACTCCTGAACCCTAATTTCACCAAGGATTAATTTTTGTATACTTATGCCAATGTTGATACAATTTTAGATATTCTCATGTAGTAAAATAAAAAGAATTTAGAGCATCCAATAGACTTATTTAGTAAAGTCTTATAAGATTACAAAATAAGGTATTATTTTGTTGAGAAGCATGTACTTTTAGTTATAAGGTCTCTTAAGAAGTTTAGGTACTTTCTGTCTAATAATAAGATACATTTGATGGTTTCACATCCAAGTGTCAAAGATTTCCTCTTGAATAAGGATATAAATGATAAAATAGCTGGTTGGATAACCAAGGTCATGGAATATGATGTTGAGATCAAGGTCACAAAGCTAGTAAGAGGCAAATGACTTTGTGAACATATATCCCAATATTTATAAAAGGTTAACACGGTGGCTATGGTATCAAATGATGAAGTCACAAATGATCACACCTCATCTTTTAGCTAGTTTTAAGCTATGTTAAGATACTTATAAGATAGTGTTTATCCTTCTCATCTCACCCCTTTAAAGAGAATATATTTTAGATTATAGTCAATTCCTTTTCTTCTTGTTGATAACGTGTTGTTCAAAAACGATATCAATGGCATGTTTTTAAGGTGCATATAACTAGGTCAAACACAGAGACTGCTTGATCAATTCCATGATGGAAATGGTGGAGGTCACTAATTATTAAGAATCATAGCCCACAAGATCATGAGAGGTGGGTATTACTAGCCAAGTATAATTGGTGATTGTCATGCATGGACTAGGAAATGTAGATAATGTGCTATGTTTGTTGGAAAAGTTAAGCTTGCAACCTTACCTCTCCAACCGATTTTAGTGAATCAACCTTTCGTCCAATGGGGATTGGAATTTATTGGTCTAATTAACCCTCCTTCAATATCAAGACATAAATGGATCCTAACTGACATAAATTATTTTACTAAATGGACAGAGGTAGTAGCATTAAAAGAAGCCAATGAAACCAGTGTTTTGGACTTCTATGAAGGTTTGCTTACCAGATTTGGGGTCCCTTCAACCATAATTGATGATAATTCTATGGCTTTTGTAGGATCTAAGATCAGCCAATGATAAATTCAACATAGTGTTTTCCTCAGTACCTCATCGAACGATTATCCCCAAGGAAATGGCCTTGCTAAGTCCATTAACAATAATTTGTTAAAGATCATTAGGAGGACTATTGAAGATAATCAGAGATCATGACATCTCAAATTGAAGTCAGCTCTATGGGCTAACAAGATCACCTATAAGAGGTCAATTTCAAATTATCCATACAAGTTGGTATATGGTAAAGAAACAAGAATGCTTATTTCTCTTGAATTCCCTACTTTAGAACTAATGCATCAACTTGAGATTTTGGAGAACAAGCCAATGAAAATCAAATATGCTGAGCTCATGGAGATAGAAGATATAAGACATCAATACATGTTAGCCATGGAATCCCATCAAGCAATGGGAATAAATCTTTTGATAAAGGATCTTCTTCAAGAAGTTTTCAAGAGGGAGATTTGGTTCTCAAGTGGGATGAGGATAGAGCTAAGCCATGAAGACACATTAAATTTTATTCTCTCTAGAGTGGTCCATATACAATCTCCAACTGTAGATATCATAATGCCTTCCATATTCCAAAGATAGATGGTGAAGAGCTTCCTATCCTAGTCAATGGGATACATCTAAAGCTCCACTATTGAGGAAGCTAAGTTCCCTATATATAGTTAGTTATTTTTATTTTATTCTAAGTGTTATTCTAACACTTTTAGTTTTTTTTTGTTCTATGACAAATAAGTTCTTTGTTTGCATAGATTTTTGGTAGGTTAGTTTCCTTTACTTTATTAGGTTATTTTCCCTTTCAATTTCTTTCTTTCTCTATCTGTTGGAATTATTTGTTTTGCAAGTCAAAAGGATGTCTTGCAGTCATGTAAATGGTCCATGTATCATATAAATGATCCAAGAGTCATAGCAATGGTCCAAGTTATTAGCATAACATGCATGCTACCTAACTAAGTCACCAAATATGTTGATCAAATTTGATCTACATGCTAAAAATGTACCTAGTCCAAGAGTCCAGTGGAAGGAGCAAGATCTTGATTGAAGAGTGACCCAATGTCACAATGATCATATAGACCTCAAGTAGAGATCATATAGCTTTTGTAAATATTTTGAAACCCTTTAAGCAAGCTCAATGTGTGATTTGATTAATCTTCAAGGGACAGGTCTATAATTATTAGTGTATTACATAAGTTTGCTTTTAGATGTAATTTTGTTAGCTTACAATTATACATATAAGTGCAGTTATTGGCATGCTACACTAAAATTAAGCCTAGTTAGGTTTAGCGCAAGTGATGTTAAGTGGGAGTTAATGATTTGTCACACTACACTAACACTAACATCTTTTGGCTATATGTACACTCCTCTTTTCCATTCAATTTAATGGTGAACAATCTTCTTTGCTGATGTTTGTTTTTAACCTAGAGATTTTGGAATATTTTTACATGGTATCAGAGCAGATATGGGATAACCAAAAGTTTGGTATTTGGTGGAGAAAAGAAGAAAACCCAGTGGGAAAAAACTCCCATCCAAAAAGAGATAAAATATTAGAAGATAAGGTAGGACTAGAAATCCCCACTCGAACACCCCCCCTTAACCATAGCTTAGGTGGACTATAAAATTAGGTCCCGACAATAATACATTATCAGACTTTGATACATTTTAGCATTAGTAGAGAGACATTTTATCATTTTATAGAGATCTATATCATGATTATTATCTACATTCCACTTGAGTGGGAGTTCATTAGTTTGATAGCTCATGGTTTTTTCCTTCCAAAAGGAAGAGAACATTTGTTGTAGAGGGACCTACTACAACATTTTCCATAGGACATTATGCACATAGATTCTCTCTTCTTTATGGAGGCACACATCCTTCATATTTTGTAGGATATTGAGATCATCACTATGTACTTGAGTACCTCATCAGGCATCATTGATGGGATCCAATTTTACATCCCACCTAATCTATGCTTAAGAGGGGGTGTTCGAGTGGGGATTTCTAGTCCTAACTTCTCTTTTAGTCTTTTATCTCTTTTTGAAGGAGAGTTTTTTCCCAGTGGGTTTTCTTCCTTTATCCACTTTTTGAGGGATTGTTTTGTATTTGGGCACCTAATTAGGTTTAGTTGTTGGGACCCAATTTTTTTATCCACCTAAGTTATGCTTAAGGTGGGGTGTTAGTGTATTACATTAGTTTGCTTTTAGATGTACTTTTGTTAGCTTCCAGTTGTATATGCAACTACAGTTATTAGCATGCTACACTAAAATTAATCTTATTTAGGTTTAGCATAGGTGATATTAAGTGGGAGTTAATACATTTGTCAAACTCCACTAACACTAACATCTTTTGGCTATATGTACACTCTTCTTTTCCATTCAATTTAATGGTGAACAATCTTCTTTACTAATGCTTATTTTTAACCCATAGATTCTAGTATATTTCTACAAAATTTATAAGATGGAGGGTCCAAATAGGTTTCATGATATCTGAGGCATCCAAGAGTGTGAACCAAGTTGCACAAGCTTTAGGTCTTCATATTTCTTTTAGGTGTTCAAGGATCAATCAACATTTCAAGCATGAGTTCAGAAGAACATATAGGCCTTGGAAAAGCTAAGTACAAAACCTTTATTTTAGCTAAGGTCCTTACTTGGCAAATTTAGTTTGGGATTTTATTTTACTAAGTTCAAATATTTTGGGACCCTTTTTTGGCTAAGTGTTAAAGATTATTTTAGACAAATTATCTGAGACAAAGTTTCTAAAGGCATGAATTCTCTTGGACATTTTTGCAGACCTAATTATTTCAGGGAAATTTTATGCATAAAAAAAGGCCAAATATAAATTCTCTTGGACATTTTGTCCAAAATAAAAGTCCTGAATACTTGAATTCTCTTAGACATTTTATTTGATATAAAAATATCAAAGGGTATTTTTTCAAGCAAAGTGTCTGAAACACCTTTTCCAAAGGGTATTTATTTGAGAAAGTGGTCTAGTATAAAAGTTATGAAGGATACTTTTTCAAGAAATGTGTCCTATACATTATCTTGAATGGTCATTTCTATAGTAAAGTATCACAAACCATTTTTCCAAATGGTATTTCTTTACCAAAATGTCCAAAGCAAAAGTTTTGAAGGGTAATTTTTCAAGCTAGATGTCCTAAAACATTTTTTGAAGGGTATTTATTCGCCAAAAGGTCCAAATAATTTTTTCAAAGGATCATTTTTTAGAAAAGTATCCTAAGACAAAACCCAAAGGGTCATTTCTTCAATGAAAAGCTCATAGACAACAGTCTAAAGAAAATGGCCCAGGGAATTTCTATTCTAAAAGAGTAATGATAGTTACACAAACATAAATTTTAGGCCATGGAAAATAGCAATTTGTATTCAAATGAGTCCAAGATCAATGGTTTGTGTTCAATCTGAGTAAAGATCTAATGGCAAGCTTAAGGTAAAAAAGTCAATGAGATATTTGTGCAAGTGTCAAGTTTTAAGAACAAAAGATAGTCATTGAATTTTAGATATCCTAGTGACAGGCATACGGATATCAAATACATTCATAATGACATTAAATATAGGCATGTATATGTCATAGTGAGGCCTCATGAAGTAGCCATTTGATTTCAAATATTCAAATCAACAATTTGTATTCGATCATATATAAGATCCAATGATGAGTGGTGATTGAAAATGTAATGGGCCTAGGTAGATCAATATCACACTTTCAATCATGAGAAATATCTACTGGTGAGTGTGAGTCAAAGAAGTAAACAAATCCAAGGATTAAATGTTTGCATTACAAGTGGCATAAGTGCATTCAATTAGTAGAAGATCAATGATCAATGGTCATCCAAACAAGCAGGATCTAACAGAGTGAGATGGATCAATATGTTAATGATCCAGGTTAACTTTTGATAACCAATAAATAAGGGGAAAGCCCAAGACATTTTTGATGGAAGTTGATGAGCTAGAATTCAACCAAGACAATTAAATAATAAAGAGTTGAGTTTAAAGACAACCTAGGATTGAACCATAATGTATATTTTAGGATCGAAGGGGGCCATTGAAGCTTAGTAGTGACAAAATAGGTCTTCATAAGACCTAAAGCAGACTAAGGGTTGGTGACTTTTATCAAAGTAAGATTGAAAAGTAAGTAAACCATATCTCATCGATATGATAACTATAGGAAAACCAATAAATAGGATTGGTTTTCAATTTATAATTAAACTTGTGCTTAGATATTTCTTTGGGGTAGATATGTAATTAATGGGAAACTTCTTGTCCTTTAGCATGGTCATTTCTTAGACAAGCACATATTTACAACTACCTAAAGCAGAATAATATGCTATGTCAGTTCCAAGGTATAAATATTTAGTCCTCAAGAGCATGATGTAGATTACCAAAATGGACACCTGATGGATGGATAAAGATCAATAAAGCATTCAATTCTTTTACAGGACTTTCTTTCTTGATAAGACCATGACTCAGCATCCTCGAGATTGTTAGTCCATCGAAATTGGTTGGACTTTTTTTTGAATGCATAGCTCTCTCTCTCTTTCTCTTTTCTATAAATATAGGCTTTCAAGCCTTGAAATATATCCCTCTTTTTTGGTATGACTAAACTCTACCAAAATTTTGTATTGTAACACCTTTTGATGCAATAAAGATTGAGTTCCATCATTTTGCAAGCTAGATTGAAGTGTGTCTTATGAATTCATATACTATGGTTAAGTTAATGTATGTTCTTTATCTATGTCTAAGTTTTCTCACCTTCATGAAGTGCTTAGTAGCTCTCACATGTCATTATAAGTGTAATTTACATTTTGTTGTCTAGCTTGAAAGTGGGTATCTTCCCTCTCATGCTAGTTTGATAATTAATTCATGCCTTATTGTGGAATATATATGTAATACTAATTTTATTTGGTCTTGAATACATCCTATAGTGTCTTTTATAAGTTTGAGTGGTTGAATCATTGGTGCATCACCTCTTTTTACATGATTTCATATGTTATTATTAAAATATCTCTCCCTATTCAAAGTAAGTGCTAGTTTATGTTTATTATAGGTGATAGATCCAAAAGGAATCCAACCTTATCTATAGGTCTAATCCATTATTAGGATACCCACAGCCTAGGATCAATCCCATGTTGGACTAGATTCGAGTAAGAGGACCTAAATAATCCCCTTCTCAACTAGGGTGTAATTCTAAAACCCCAACAATAACCTTGGTCTTAATAAGCACATAGTCACCAATGGTTTCATTTGATCCTTATTTAATTTGAGTTAATTTTTCATAATTAAATTTCACACTGTATACACTTTATTTTCTCTTACCAACACTTTTTTTAATAGGTCTTATCAAATAATTAATCTTATTGAATGTATGTTTGCGAATACATAAGGTGGGTCAGATTATGGCACTTTATGAGAGATTTTTCATTCACTGTCATTCCTTCATACCAAATCCATACCTCTTATGATTTATTCCTAAACCTTTTAAAACTTAAAACCCTAAAATCCTAAAATATGGCTAATTTTGCAGTGTGAAGGGATTCTCCAAAAACTAGAATATTTTATAAATCCTAGAGGTTTGAAACCACTCTCAAACATCTTGAAATTATATTTATAAAATAAACTATATAATTTTCAAGATATAAATGTAAACTTATACCTAAATATTCAATTTATACATATACTTTGAGTGAAAGGTCAATCAAGATGACTATGTCTATGTTCCATACCTCTATTTAAAGGATGAATCCTATGCATTTATAAAATAATAGACAACATTAAATATGATTTAATCATGATTATGAATCCACCCTTAGAATAATATGATGAATTATGGTTCAAATGATCTTCCACCATGGAAGGAAAGTTAGAATAAACTCTTTGAAGATCAAGAAATGGAGTTGTACCATTGAGCTCCACCATATCCTTTAGATTCCTAAATTGTGGTTAACTTAGGTATTCTCCCATATGGATTGACTTTACCTAAAATAATGTATCATAAAATGCTGAAATCCATATGAGATATTGATGCATCAATAAGTCAATCCAAGATAAGTATCCCTAACCTTATACACTTTATTTTTTATTTTGGTTGGTTATCATATGTTTGTTAGTTTATCATTATCTTTTACATTCTTGTTATTAATAGTTATTGCTTATTTCCTAGTGGAATTTTACTTTGTTTTACAACCCTTATATTAGATAGCTCATGCATACCACCTAATGGTTTTTAGTTACTTATAACTCAAGTTTTTACCTTGTAATAATATGCAAGGTCTAGTAAGTTCTTTCACCTTATATATCATTAGAGATTGTGTATGTAGATTCTCATTTTAGATCACTTAAAAATTCCTTCGCACATGACCCTTATATATATCTTCAAATAGCATTGAAAATTGATATATTATGTACATGTTGGATCTAAAATGATATTATACATTTTCCCATTTTAGAGGATCCTTATGTTAGATATTTATTTTAGGCTTACATACACATGAAAATGTTGATTTGAAAGAGAGCCAATAAATAATCAACTAATTTCATAAAGGTATGCATGAATCCCCTTAGAAAAACATGATCCAATCAAGGTCATAGTACTTTAAGATCCATGAAAATAACTTAGTCAATAGTTTGTCATTATGAAATGAAAATATAAATAAGAAGCACAAATGGATCTAATGTGATGTGAAGGATCTCCTTTTCCATTAAACACTTCAAATTTTGGAGCTAAAATTTACTTGTTAGAAAAGGATATATAAGCACTTCATATGCCAAATGGTTTAAGAGTGACCCTATTATTTGACCTATGAGACCCTTGGGTAAGGCTTTAAATTTGATTTTACATGTCACACAAAGTATACATCATAATAGTCATTTCAGGTGTTGTAGAATAATTAGGTGGATAAGTAGCATACGTTAGAATAAAAGAATTTTAAAAACATGAAGGATTAATAGCATCTTGAGAATAAAAGGGAATGTTTTAAATATGAGGTTGTTGAAAAAGAGAAGGGATATTAGAAGAAATAGAAGTAAATAGAGTTGAGAAGTAATAGAATCATGGAGGTGTCTTGGAGCTCTAAAAGTGGAAGATGAATAGTATTCCTCCATTGATGAGCTTCAAGCCCTCATTCTTGACAATTTATAGCCTTGGCTACATTTTCTACCTTGGTCTTTCGAATGTCCTTTGATTTTAATCTTGTTGGGTAGCCTTATTCTCATGACTTATATTTGGTGGGGTTAATTTTATTTGTTTTTTATTTATTTCTTATTTTGGCCATTCGTCTACCTTTCCTTGATCTGTGTGTCATTATCCTTAGTAAAACTTGCATCTCATGCATTCATTGTAATTGTGTATGGAGGTGGTATAGAGAAACAATGTTATGTATGTTAAATTTTTTTGAAGGATGGAAACATTAATGACCCCTTAGATGCCTAGGCAAACAATAAATATTTCCCTTTGGATAACTTTATAGATGATTTGGGTCAAGAAAAGGAGGATAAACTAGATTTTGGCAAGAAATTATTTAGGGAAAGTTATACATCAAGAGGAAGCATCAAAACATTCTAATGGAGCCATTTTATCCTCTATAGTGGAGAACCAACAAGTTTTAGCCTTGGTGCCCAACACTTGGTAGAAATTGGTAATCTTCCTTGCTTGGGAAATACCCTCTCTTTATTCCCTAATGATTTGATGGATCTAGATTTGTAATCAAAAGAAACCTGACTCAATAATGTTGGGATTTTCTTTGTGTGCCTAAACAAGCATTAGTTACCTTTGAGAATTGTTTTTGACAATTGGATTAATTCTTTATGGGGTAAAAATGATTAATTATGTTACTTTGTGTATAATGTTTAAGCAAGGGTTTTTTATGGTTCTTTTTAAAAATTCAAACATGCAAAGAATAATCATCAGTAAACGCCTTTGGAAAGTTGGCCAAATGATGTTTAAATCCATCATGTGGAACCCCTTAGTTGATTGTGATGATTTAAACTTTAAAATGGTTCCATGGTGGGTAGATATTGAAAATGTTCCTATCCATCTTTGGATTTATTTACCTCAAGCTCTCAATCCCCTAGGATAGGTCTTAGGAATGGAGGACAGTAGGAGATCACTAGTGCATATGAATGCTCGGGTCTTAATCTCTCTAAAACCTATGGATATTTTCCTAAATATCTATTATTTTATCGTAGAGGATCTGCTTTCTCATGCTCTATTATGGGAATGGGTGGCCTTAATTCTTTTTTTTTAATATTGTTATCTCAAGAAAAATTGTCCATTTCTAAATAAGGATGTGAAGGTGAATAAAAATAATGTATAGACAGACCCTATTCTCCCTAAAGTAAATTCTCCCAATTTTTTTTCTAATGACTCTTTAGAGAATGTTGTTATGAGGGATAATATATGTTTTAACCTCAACCCTAACAAAGGAACTGTATCCCCTTCAGGCTCAAGTTGAGTGAGTTTAGAGGATTTTTATAGGGGGTCCATCTCTAATGATCCCTTGAAGAAATTATCTTCAGTGGAGCATCAATCTATAGATATTCCTCCCTCTTTTGCCTCTGATTTTCCATTTAGTGATAATTTGGGTATGGTGGACCCCCCTTCCTATTGATCTTCTGTCCTATAACTACCTAGTTCAAAGTGATGGCAGTGTTTTCAGAAGGAAGTCATCCCTTTTATAAGAGTAAGTTGTTAGAAGAATATATTATAATTAGATCCAAACACCCTAAAAGTGTTTCCTATACCCCTAACATCTTCATGAGCTCTATTTTTCAAGAGTGCCTTGATGCAACTTCCCTCATGATAGTTTGCCTTGAGCGAGTTTATGAGAATATGGTCCTTAGAAATCAAAAAGACCATGCCCCTTAGTCAATATTGATGAGAACATCATTACTCTAGTGAATAATAAAGGAGGTTATAAAAGACTTAAAAATGGCTCAAACATTGGTCACTTCCCTACCCTAGTGGTTGGGGATGCAAGAATCAATCCTAAAACTAGTCTCCTTGGTTTTGAAGATGATTCAAAGCATAAGACTAAGGAGAACAAAGTCCCTTCATGTTCAGTGAGGTTTTATTAGAATAACGGAGGGGATATGCCCTCACTTTTATCTAAGTATCCCCCCCACCTCTTTTGTTTTTTATGAATGGTATCAGTTGGAATGTGAGGGGTCTTGAGTCCCTTGATCGAAAGCCCATTGTCAAAAAGTTTAGACAGTCGAGAAGGGATCTTGATTTTATTTTCCTCTAAGAAATTAAAGTTATAGAGTTTAAGCTTGACTCTTTACTTAAATTCATTTGGCCAAGGGCCCCCATTTTTCCACTAATCATCCTAAAGGGAGAGGGAGTGCTTCCATCCTTATGTGTCTAAAAAGGGATGAATTTGTGTTGGATCATTGTTCATCTCCATGTCAAAGAGTTATTCAGATTATCATGGAAAAAGATGGTCAATCTTTTGGACTATGTAATATCTATGCCCTGAATGACTATAAAGATAGATCAAATCTTTGGAATTTGTTGGCCTCAAACTTAAAATTCATCCCTTATATTTTTGGGGGAGATTTTAACATCATTGAATAAAAAAAGGACAAGCATGGTGGTGATTCATTACTTTGGAAGGGAAACAATCTTTTTTCTGGTCTAAACTTAAAAGGATGCATTTTTTTATCACTTACAAAAGTATAAAATGCAAAGTAAATTTACTTGGTTGACCTGGTGTAATAACCAATACAATAATAGGAGGGTAACTCTAGACTAATAGATTTTACTTGAAGATAGTTTTATTTTAGTACAGTAAGAGGCCAACTCTAACCCTTTCAAGGTTCTCCTTTTTACCATTTCTGACCATCATCCAATTGATATTGAGGTGTTTGTGTATAATGCTAGGATTGATAAGGCCTTAGACTAAAAGGGGTTGTATAAATCCAATGTTTCTAATCTAAATTATGTTGATTTTAGAGATAACTTTTATGGTTCCTAAAATATTGGCAAAGAAAATTCAAATTCCTCATCATTTATTGATGGGTGGAACTCTTGCATGGACCTTTGCAATAAGTTGGTAGAATTTTTGGTTAGTTTAAAGCCAAGAAGAGGAGAAAAATGGCTCTTGATGCCAAAGAAGAATTGATTATTGCAAAGCTTGATATTCAAAATGTCATTTTTAATGATAATCTTATGTATTATCCTTCATTGCTTAAACCTTAGCTTAGGTAGCATCAAGCCTTTATCTCTAGGGGAACCCAAATTCATTCTAGCTTGAATTGGCTTAAACTTAGTGATAAAGGATATAAGTTTTAATTTAAGTTCCTTGAGACCAATAACTCCAAATGGTTAACTGTGGTGGTTTCCTGTCTAGTGACCCCAAGGAGATGAAAAAAGTTTTTTTCCCCTTCTACTCCAATCTTTTCCTCTCTAGTGTTATGGACCCTGATGTTATTAAAAGCAGAGATTTGTGTGCCAAGTGTATCCCTAGAAAATTATCTCAAGAGCTTTCTAATTTTTTTATAGTGAAATATCCTTGGATGAGGTTCAGTCTACTATTGATTCTCTTAAGGATGATAAGGCACCTTGGATTGATGGATTTCTTGTTGAATTTTACAAGGCAAATAATGAGTGAATTGCCTAAGATTATCTCTTTGTGTATAATGAATCCCTTAAGTTAGGATCTTTAGGGCTTGATATTAATAGAGGGGTTATTAAGCTCATCCTTAAGGATGGAGATCACACCCAAGTCAGAAATTGGAGGCCCATCACCCTCCTTAATGTCTCCTATAATATTTTCTCTCAAATTTTAGCTAGAAGGTTCTCTTCTATTCTTCCCTCTATTGTTTCTAAGAATCAGACAGGGTTTGTTGAAGGTAAATATATTATAGATAATCTTATCTTGAGCTGGGAAGGTATGTAGTGGGATCTTGATTCTATTCAGAATGTGGGAATGATCTTACTTGACTTCAAAAAAGCATATGACAGGATTGAATGGCCTTTTATTGAGTTGATGTTGAAATCTTTTGGGTTTTAGAATAGATATTATATAATAGTCAATGTTCTTTTTAGAGATGCTTCATTGTTATTGAAGTGAATGGTGAACTTACCTAGTCTTTTGAGCTTCAAAGATCTATTAGAAAAGGGTGTCCTTTGGCACCTTATTTGTTTGAAATTATTGTTGAGGCCTTGCACTATCCTCTAAGAAGTTTTATGGTTTTCCCCTAGTCAAAGGCTTCTCCTTTATAGATAAATCTAAAATTATTGATGTATTGTTTGAAGATGACATTACCTTGTTTGTTTTTCTTAATAAGGATAATTTGAAACAAGTTCAGTCCAAGCTTGATTTTTATTGCTTTGCCTCTAGTTCTAAAGTTGTTCTTCATAAGTATTTTATGACTGGTTGGAATGAGAATCCTCTGAAATGGTTGGATGGTTCTGGTTGGGTGTGGAAATGCCCTAACCACTTGATTAGATATCTAAATATCCCCTTTAAAATTGTTCCCTCCTTTAAGCAAATGTGGGATTGGTTATATGAAAATATCAATAATAAGATTGATAAATGGCATGGACATCTCTTGTATCTACCTAGGAATATCCAAGTGTGCTAGAAAGTTCTTTCTTATTACAATATTTATTATTCCTCTTGTTGGATGCTTAGTAAATCTCATATTGGCATGCTTCATAACATTGTAAGAGATTTTATATGGTCTGATGGTAGGGGTAATAGAAAAAGACATGCATTGGCCTAAGAGTTTTGTTGTGTCCTTCATAAATTTGGTGGTTTAGGGTTAAAATATATCTATCTTCAAGATGTTTCTTTGGTTTTTAAATGGATTGTTAGAGAATCGAGTGGAGATGAGCTATGGAAAGTGTTGATCAAAAATAACATTGCCATGGGTTTCCCTAAAGGTAAATTAAATTGTAAAGGGCTGCACATGTTTGATTTGTTGGTTGGTTCTTTTTTTGTGAAGGTGGTTGGCTCTCCTATTTTTGCTTCTATAGGAAAAGCTTGAGAATTGATTAAGCACCTTGTGGTGGTGCCTTATATATTTAGTGGCTTGGGTACATAGTGTCAGGGGCATAAATCAATTTGGTGAATTCTTGCCATCAACAAACAACCTCTAGATTTGATTAGGGGATGTTTTACCTTTGTTAGTTACTTGAAGCACCCTAGGAATTTCAGGGATATTTTCTTTCATGATGGTTAGGCATCTTGGGCTAACATGTCCAACAAGTACCTCATGCCTTCTTCTCAGAAAAGGACTTTCAGATTTATTTTTAAGGCTCTTCAGTCTACTCATGTTGTTTCTATTTTTTTGAGGAGAACGAGTTTTGGGATAATATTAAATGGTTAAATGGCCTGCCTCTATAGGATTTTTCCACTAAGATGTTGTATGAGAAGCTTGTTTTTCCCAAATGTCATTTCCTCACCCTTAACCATTCTTGGCATGTTTGTGACCCCTTATATAGTTGGATGTTCAGATTTAATGTTATTTGAGCTTCTTGTCTTGAACCTAAAAAATATTGTTTTAGATGGTTGTTGTTTAATAAGTTATATTTTGGGTTTGTTATCTCAAATCTAGAATTTGCTAGCCTTATTATTTGTTTTGTGGGGAATTGGAAACTATTGATCATGTGTTTTAATATTGTACTTATGCTACCAATAATTGGAAGTACTATCTTAAAATTTGGTCATGTTTATTTGGCTGTGAGATCTCTTGGTACAATATTGCTTTTGGTTATGTGTGTAAATTTTGGTTGGTTTTCTCTACTGAAGTCCTTTGGTGTATTTGGAAATAAAGAAACATGGATGTTTTTTTAGCTTAAGGGAAGGTTTCTTACTAATTTCAACATCGAAGTTATCTCTAGAATGTTTTCCTTGCTGTAACTCAAGATTCCTCAAGATCAATTGGATTTTTTTTTAAAAACTGGGATGTTAAAGATATCTTCTCGCTTCTTATTAGACACTAATGGCTTTTCTAAATGGTCCAAGCTGCCAAATTAGAGAGTTATTCAAAACTCTGCCACTGAGGTTTAGTTATTTGAGCATGAATGGGAGTTGATGAAGGATGCTTTTTTTGAACAAATAGATAAATATATTTTATCTGATTAGTTTGGATCTCTTGATTTTGATAAGATTAATCTTAATAATTGGCTATCAGATCATAAGGAGGTGATGGATGCTTTGAGTCATGGTGGTCCTATCTCCCCTTAGGATAGCTCTAGATAGGTGGTTCCTTTGATTTCTACCCCTGCTTTTGTTAATACTACTATAATATTTGATGATGTGCAAGGTAATAGTGATCAGATGATGGTTGATGACTATGGTAAATGGGTGGATGATTGTATTAACAATATCCTAGCTCATGTTTAAAAGGTTATTGATTCTATAAATGTGACCAATGTTGACGAATTGGTGAATTATGTCAAGAATTCCAACATTCATATGTTGCTTGATAAGGTTGAAAGTTTCTTGTTATGTGTATGTGATCCTCAGTAGGGACCTAGGTTATAAAAAGGACCTATGGAATAGAAGGATTTTGTGGATGATGAGGTGTCTCCTGATAGAATATTAATGGACTCTAGTTCTTCTGAGTAGGCTATGTGGCCTTTTTTTCCTATTGTTTTATCTCATTTTTTGCTACCACAACTATGTGGCTTTTTTATATTATAATATCATACTTGTTCTTAGACCTCGGTTCTCTTGGGTATTGGTTATTGTAACCTAGTTTTTTGATGTTTTCATCTTTGAATGCATATACTTTTATAAACTATCTTATAATATAAACAAAAGTAATATAATCATGTTGAGCAATAGGAGGAACATTAAAATTAATTAAAGTATATCAAGAAGGAACTAAAACATTTTGAGCAATAGGATGAAGTTTTGAAGCAATTAAATCAACATTAGAGATAGGAGGTTGAGCATCTATAAAAAGAGATGCAACTTGGAAAAATTACTATAGTAGGAGGTTCACTTTGACATGCAAATTCTTTCATAACATCAATGAATCTAGAGATTTCATCAGTTTTTGCTGATGTATATATATATATATATATATATATATATATATATATATATATATATATATATATATATATATATATATATATATATATATATATATATTCCTGAAAGTTTTTTATATCTTGATTTCTATCAATAGTTTCTTGATCAAAAGCTTATATGAGTATCATGTGATTCATTACCAAATTTATCACATTTTAATTGTTGATATTTGAAGAAAATACATTAGCAAAAGGCATATCATTCACATATTTTACTTAAGTAACCTTAATTTTTCCACCATTAGACACATTTCCAAATTTCATTTTCATTTCCAAGATCATCCTAGTATTAAACAAATAAATTTAATCGAGATATATGGGTTCGTGATTAAAAAACTAGCATTTTTTCTAGTTAGAATTGCATATATAATACATTTAGGTGGCATAAGATGAAATAAAACATGAAAATACACATCATACAAGGACATTGGGTTTGAATAATATTTTAGAAATTAACGTAATGCTTGGGATCAAGAAAATCAAGCAAAATATAGGTCAGGGATTTTACATCCAACACAATAAACCTAAGAAAAAATTAAAAAAATTAGATCTAGCACAACATGGGCATGATTTAACTTGAGTAAGTATAAGGAACATGAAAGATAATGCGAGTTCACCAAAATATGAAATCTTAAAAGGGTGTACACTAGTTTGAGTTCACCAAAATGTAATATGGATAAATGAAATGAATTTAAATGCAACACAATTAAATTGATTACTTTCAATTAAGCATAACACACACATACAAAATAGTAATAATTCATAATATGTTTTTTCAAATCTAGTAGTGGGGTATATGCATAGGGTTTTTTGATTTAGCTTTTAATAACATGGGGTCTGGTGACATTTGTATGAACCTAAAATTAGAAATGTGCACCCATAAATTTTGAGAATAACTAAAAAAATGCAAAACTAATTGGATCATTTTTTCCATAAATGTTAGGATGCTTGTGGCAGATGTCAAAACTATACAAAATCTTGTGGAAGATGACAGACTGGTCCCAAAATAAATTGAAAACCATGTTATCTTGGCCCAATTCTTTTGTTTCCTCTCGTATTCACACATTGTGACACACTTAATTATGACACACTTAACCTACAAAATAAACTTTGTTCTTGCCTTAGGGAAACCCAAACATGTTTACAATATTTTAGGGCTTAAGGAAAACACCATAAGATTTATGGGCATATGTTGATAGTTAGTTGGGTTTGTAAGCACCATATAATTATCATGACCTAAATTGTGTAAACCACTTAATAAAAATATCCAAAAGAAGTAAAATTATATAAATGAAAATACTTCAAATATAGATAAAACTCTAGGTCATGTGCCAAAAGTGTTCTATTTGAAATACTAGGTTTAAACAATAATAAATGCTCTAATGATTGCTTGATATCTCTAGAATGCTTGCAAGTGATCCTATATCATCTCTATATGATTTTATGTGTTAAATTAACTAAAATGCTTGTGTATTTATAGACAAGTGAATTCAAATTTGAAACCTATTAACACATAAGTTGGCATCAAATGGTTAAAAAGATAAAAAGATGAGACAAAGGAGATAGATGCACCATAACCATGTGAAGAACAAAAAATGGGACCAAAAATGTTTTTATATTTCTAATATGTGTTAGAAATGTTGGGATGTTTCTAAGACAGACCCTGAAACATGAGTTAGAGAGACAAAGAATTGAGGGGGGAGACAAAGAACAAAGGTCATTGAAAACAAATAAATGCACCAATAAATCTTAATTTGAACAAATACTTGACAAATAGACAAGTATTTTAAAATCATGTTAATTAATAATTAATAAATTTGTTGAGACCATTTTTAGGTGTCTAAACATACCACTTTGAACATCATATTTCTATTATACCATTATTATATAATGTTTAATCAACATCATTATATATTGAAATATTATTACAATTTAATATACTTAGAATATAAAAAATACTTAACCAATTAACCTAAAAAATTTGTTAAAACCATTTTTATGTATCTAAATATATCCCTTTGAACATCATGTTTCAAAAATAACGTTATGATAAAAAGTTGTGTCAACATCACTATATATTAAAATATTTAATGTACTTAAGATATATATATATATATATATATATATATATATATATATATATATATATATATATATATATATATTAGATTACATGCTATTTTTTAGAATCATGAAGGTGACCAACAGAGAGCAAGGCTCAAACCCAGAGCAGTTGGGTGGCAGCCCCCCAGCCTGTGGCCTAATATATCACATATATATACACTATATAATATGTTTAGAACTAATTGGTCAATGATGGCGAGTGGAAGCTAGTTGAAATAATGTTTGCTTAATGAGGAGAAGGGTGATCATAGGGTGACCAAGAAAGGAAAGGACCTAGATCATCGAGGAGAAACAAAAGGTGGCAGCCTTGAGAAGGGTTCGATTCTAAACAATACTCAGTCTGAACTCAAAAGAGAGGCATCTGCTGATCCAAGGGTTTAGAAGACTCCTTCTTTAGACCCGGTCTTTATTTTTATAGAGTGCTATAATAATAACAATCCCTTTCACAGTTATAATGATTACTATTGGGGAAAGATGATTCAAAATTTCCATCTATTCTTCACATTTGATTCCTTTATTCTTTTCATGGTTAGTTGTATAGCTACATCACCTTCAAAACAAGGCACTACAAAATATTTGTGTTGTCTGCCTCTATTGACTGTAGAGCTAGGGCTCAATCAGAACCCTTGGAGTCATGCCTTTTGTTGGGGATGTACCAATCCTCTTTGTTAATTCATCCCCTGAGTTGGAGTTGGAGGAGGAATGCATCATTGCCATGAAGAAAGCCCTAGTTTCAAAGTATTTAATTTGCAAATGTTTGGGGAAATGTCCTTCACTCAAGGAGTTCTGCATTTGGGTGAAAGACCCCTACTCAAATTATGACCCTCCCTCTATCTCTCTACTCAAAAAATAATTTTTTATTCAATTTTATTCAGTTAAAGACTTCTTTTGTGATCGAGCATGGACTTTGGTTTGTCAAGAATACAGGGTCATTTTAATTTCCCTTGATTCCTTTCTTTGATGCTTCCAATCTTCAGATTTCTTTGGTGTCAGTTTAAGTTACATTATACAATCTTCCTTTGGTCAGGGGGAGTCATGCTATGTTAAAAGTTCTTGTTAGGGCTAGTGGGGGATTTTATCAAAGTGGATGAATCTTCTTTTGGAATTTAGAAGAGATTTGTAAGGCTTGCATTTTAGTTGATATGTCCAAAAAATTTATTCACAAAATCAAAATTGTTTTTTAAGAAAGGGTTTGGACTCAAATTTTGAATTTTGAAGGTTTGTTTTTTTACTATTTTTGATGCAATTGGTTGGGGCATAAGATTTCATAATACCAATTTGATCATCAATCAACATTGCATTCTTTTTAGCGTCAATATTTGTTATTCCTAAAATTAGCTATGCTCATTTTGTGGACAACCCCTATGAAACTTGTCTATTTCGTAATCTATTCTCTAAGTTCATAATTTGAGACAAGTTTTCCTTGATCTCAAGTCAATTTAGCTGACATCTTGGAAAAGTTTACAACACTCCCTCGTCATGGTTTATCAAAAATCATGAAACTCATTGTAGTCTTGATCTGATCAAAATATCAATTTTGATCATTTTTAAGGTGTTAACTTAATTTCATTCTTTCCATGCAAAAGCATTAAAAATCACCACACTTGCATGTTTTCATTCTATCCATGAAAAAGTGGCAAAAATCACTGCTCTTGCATGTTTTCATTCTTTTCATGCAAAAGTGGCAAAAATCGCTGCTCTTGCATGTTTTCATTTTTCCATGCACTAGCGGCAATTTTTGCCACTTTTGTTTTTTTTCTACCAATGCATGACTTTCCCTATCCAATGCGAGGGTAGTGATTTTTTCCCTCTAAGCATATATTTTGGAAAAATCTTGAAAATCATGCGGCATTTATGGCTGCACGCACCGAGTTGGTAAAACTTATTTTATGGTATTTAAATTACCTTTTATTTTCATTTTGATCATTTCAAGTTTCCTGAGACTTCTCCCTATAATCATTCAAATGTTCAAGTGAGTAAGATTATGGATTCACTAACTGCCAAACTTAAGACTTCGAGATTGTTGGGTAAGTTTTGGTTTTTACTTTTACTTCTAGGTTTTTATTTTTTTAGTTTTCTTTTCCTTTAGGTTGGTCTTTTCCTTTTGTTTGGTTTTTTTTTCAAGTTCCTCCCTCATTTATAGCTTTACCCTAGTGATCCTAGCTAGCAACTAAGTCTATCAAGCCCCCATATGCAAGGGAAGCAATTTTTGCCACCCATGCAAACTAAAGTTTCTCCTCCCTGCAACGTTGGTATTTTTTGCCACTTCCACATGCAGATGACATGCTTAGGTGGTAAAATTGGCCACTTCTACATAAATAAATTTTTTTCCTCCTGTAAGGGTAGTAATTTTTAATATCGAAGCAAAAGGCAAATACCCCCATATGCAAGGGTGGCAATTTTTGCCACCCATGCAAACATCCTCTCAAATTTCATAACTCTGGGATATTTTCAATTTATCCCTTCTGATCCCACTTTCCTCCATTTTTTTGGTCTACTCCTACTTTAGCCCTTTCAGATGCATCCTCGTGGTCATTATCATCGACATGCAGAGTTCTTAGATTGCTAGTATTTCCCCTAATTGCATGATCATGACTTTTGTTATAGTTTTTTTCGTGGATCCTTCTTCATCGACATCTTTTTTATTGAAGTATTTTTAGATGACTGAGTTTTCTTCAAAGAAGTCAAAGGCAATGAATTATAAATATCAAGGTGTTTATTCAATCACCTTAGTTAATTCTAATGTTGACGACAGTAAAGATACAAAGATCGGTCATGTAGACATGGATGACTTCATGGAAAAAACTAAGTCAAGTAATCCTAGTCATGGAATGAAGAAGATAATTGACAATAATATTCATTTGGTATCTTATTTCCTTGTAGTAGCTCACCACATGGAGTTTGTTCTCCAATGTGCTCAGTTCTATAATAAGGATAACTGGGTTGTGTTAGATGCTAGTGGTAATGTGATAATTAGACTGGATCCTGAGTTCATTGATAAAGTGTTCATGTGTCCTCCTGCTACAGAAGTGATAAAGCTTGATTTTGTTGAAGCACAAAGAGAATATGACAAAGATCCTAAAAAAGTGAAGAAGGTAATCAACAATAAATGGTTAAAGACTCCAAGGGCAAATTTGTAAAGGTGGCCACAGATTTTTCCAAGAAGTGACTTTACCGAAGAATTTGGTGATCTGATAACTCTTCTCAATAGGATAAGAGGTTTACCCTCTTCCTCATAATTTCATGAATAGATGTATCCCTTCATCAAGATAATTTTCCAAGGTAAACAAGTCATCTTTTGGGGAGAACACGTTAGCAACACTTTACATGAGAAACTGACAAAAGTATCTACTACCTTTAAATTTTACATGACCTCTTACCTAGTCTATATGTAGCGTCAATGAGAGTCTTTCTAGGTTTAACATCAGAAGGAGATAGGAGAGTAACCCCAGTGTATCAATACTACCCTCAGTTAACATTGAAATGTTTTATTCATAATTTTAGGAGAGTAAATGATGCTTTCTTTGCAGTATTTTTGTGTCTTTTTGATCCTCAATTAGAACAAAGAAGAGTGTTAGATGAGGCCTGGACAGTTGTGAATGATTTTGGATGTATGTTCTTACAATTTCCTTCTTTCTCATACCTAAGGGTTGGATTATTCCAAGGTCATCCTTATATGATTTAAAGATTCCCCTTGGATAAATTGGTCTTAATGAAACTATGTAGATAAATGATCATCGTGCATAACAAATAGATGGAACTCAAGAAGCCTGATTTCAAGTTTTCAATTGAAATTGGTTGGTTTTTAGTGTTAATCACTGGAAAAGCTAGAGCCATGAAAATTTAAATGCAACTTGTGACATTGAATTAATTAAAAATAAGACCAAATTTTGATTACAAGGGTGTGAAGAATGTAATTAGGAGAAAAACCCAATTTCATGAACCTATGATTGAGGATGTTTGGGTAGATTTGAGAACAGTGGAAGATGTCAAGAAAATAGACTACAATAGGTTATCTCTTAATCAGATTGAATATCTAAGACTTACTGATATCCTTGAAAATTTAGTGGATGATGAATATTTAATTAATAATATATATAATACTAAATAGATTGCCAATGCCCCTCTTCCCCCAATCTAGTGGTCGTAAAAAGTGTTGATTTTTTTAGGAAAAGATTTGAACCTGTATTGGAAAACACCAATAATTGGTTAGCAAATAAAGGAATTACTTTGAAAGAATTCATCATAGGTTCAGAAGTTGAATATCAAGAGGAAATAAGAAGAAAAGTAGAAAATAAGATGAAGAACAAAAGTGATGTCCCTTCTTCTTCCAAGCCACGTAGGCCTAAGATCATATTTGTGATGAAGAAGTCAAAAGTTATGGAAAAAGAGTTAGAAATAGAAGATATGGGAGTTGAGAAATAAGGCACTAAAGATTTAGTGATGGAACAGATGGAGACTAATGATAGGCCTACAGATCAATCAGAGAAAGAAACTTTGTCTCCACAAGGGAATGTGTAACAAGAAACAAGAATCTCTTCTTCCCCGCTTGACACACCAATTGAAACTCCACCTATTTCTTCGATTAGTGTTCCCTCTTCTAGATCACCCTCTCCTTCCAAAATAATTTTTGACAGCCCTCAAAGCACTTTTCAAGATATTATTCATTCCTCAAGGTCAATTCCTAGTTTATCATCCCCATCTTTTGATATTGAAAATAGTTCTACTTTTGATCACTCAACAAAAGGTGTAGTTTTTAATGATACTCCACCTATTGTTTCCACTACCTATGCGAGTGCAAATCTTGTAATGCCAACAATGGAGATAGATCATAATGTGAGTACCCCTATGCTCCCACCATAGTTATCAGCTTATACACCCAAAAGGAAGAAGCAAGCCATCTCTCTAGATGACTTTGATTTCAATAAAATGGTGCCAATAAAAGCCAAGGCCCTAAAGAATCCAAGGATTCTTTCAATAATAATTGGGGATAAGGGACACAAATTTTTGGAAATTGTAAGACCTCCACAAGATGTAACCATTGAAAACTTTTATGTAATTGATCACTCTATATCTAGAGTTGAATTAGGTAAGATAACTTATGAGAGTGTCAAGAGTGATATGCGATCAGCCATGGACATCTTGATTCAAAAATTTGATATTGAGAAAGAAATGAAGGATCACTACAAAGCAATGGTGGAAAAATTAATTGCAGTGGTAAGAAAAATTACTTTCACTTTAGAAACAATAACTCTTGAGGCCATTTTGATAGAAGACCCCATTATTTAGAAAGCGAAAAAGACTTATCTCAAAGGAAAAGTTCTTGAAGAGTACTTAGATAAGATGCATGCACAAGGAGTTTCCTTACTCATAGAGTTATCTGAGAAGATAGATAAAATGAGAAAAATAAGAGAAAAACTTGATGATCTCATTAATGTTATTTCTTAGGATATTGAAAGCATAGAAAAATATCTTGACAAATAGATGGATATGAGGAAACTAAAAATAAGCACTCTAATATCAATCAGTGTCAATACTGATAGAGACTCTTACACTAAAACTAAAGAGGCATTGACATATAGGAGTCAGGTGCTTAAGGAGTTGTTTAGTGACTTTGAATCTTCAAAGAAACTTAGTGAACAAAATGATGTCAGACTTTTCTATAAATTGGAGGAGCTACCTTACAAACTTACATCACAAGATAACTAATTCCTTTCAGTAGAAGAAATGATTTGGGAATTTGAAGGTATGTTCCAGAAAGAATTTGAAGATAAGTCATTTTCAATAGCCTCTGTAGACAATATTCTAGATAATCAGTTAACTCTAGATAATCTAAAACTAGGTTAACTAGTCATGCAAACTTAGTCACAACAATAAGAGATGCCATAGTCAGAGCTAAGATAATTTTCAAGAACACTGTTAGTCCAAATAGTATCAGGATGTAAGTAGCTATCACTATGTATGATGCTCAAATGAAGAAAGATGAGGATACAAATTGAAACTATTTTTCCTTAGTTTAATTTCCACTTTTTAGATATACTTTTGTAATTGCTTTAGACATTTTTACATGTACTTTTTTCATATGTAATTACATATAAAAATATAGGAAGTCCTAAGTCAAAAAAGACTCTTAACTTTGACTCGGTCAAAGTAATTAGGTCTTTCCTAAAATCTTCAAGGTCTCTCCCTATAAATAAAGAGGGCCTTTATTATAAATATATCTTTGAGTTATTGAAAGTAAAACTTTGTCAAAATTGAAATGCTTTTTGAGACTTTGAGTTCAGATTGTAAATCATATTTTATCAAGTGAATGAGAAAGCAAGTGACTTTTCAAACTTTGTATTGGAATAACTTGTGTTGTGTAGGAAATTTTTCTTATGTCTTTTTCCTAATACAATCTTATCTATTTGATTAAATAAGTAGAGTGAGTGAAAATAATCTAAAATATGTTTTGAATTTGATTATGGAGACTTTGTGCTACTATAATTGTCTTTAGTTTGTATTTTATTGTTTTAGAATGAAAGATATTCAAAAGACTTTGAAATACTTGTATCTTTTGTGATTATACACTTTGTTGTAGTTTTTTATGAAGACTTTAGGTTGCACCCCATTCTACTATGATATAAGTTATAAATCAGCAAGAGGAGCAACTATAGGCTTTGTATTCTTGTGGGTTTCTTGTGAATTCAATTAATATCAAGGAAGTTTTTTTTCTTTACTTTGTAAACATTATTTATAAAAAAAGAGAAATGGATGATATGATCTCACTCTTGAATTAATATTTAGTTTAGATTAAGTTTGTGATAGTTTATAGGGAACCTCCTCTTGCTGAGAGGAGAGATTTATCTCATTACACTTTGGCTGATATAACTATTTTGTCCTCAGTTAATTGATGACAAAATATTCATCCAATATTTTTTATCAACTTTATTGGGGATCAAACATGTAATTTGAAGCCTCACACTTTGAGTTGAAGTATTTCTAGTTGTTTTTCTTTCTACATTCTAGCAAATTCATGGTATATGCAAAGCTAGAGATCTCAAGGTATTATTGATCCTATATTCGAATTGATACAACAAAATAGTTTTGATCTCTTACCTCTACGATCTCACCTTCAACAAACTAAGAGTTTTCCTCCTACCAACACCAGATCTCCAATACCAGGTGAAGCTTCTAGTCTTAGTGTTAACAGAGTTTTGTCTATTCATACTCCATAGAGGTTTGTTATCCCTCCTTTTAATCATCATATCATGGCAGCCCAAGGCCCTTGGGGTAACACTTTTGGCCCTCTAAATCTAACCCCACATTTTCATGAGCTACCTCATAATTCAAGAAAAAAATTTCCCAAGCTCTATGGTGATGGAAAAGTTCACCCTGATGAACATATTGCATCCTTATGCATAGCTTGTGGTGTGATAGGCATTAAATATGAAGATATAGAAGTAAGAATTTTTATAGAAACACTACAAGGTGATACTGTAGATTGGTTTTTTCATCTTAAAACTCAAACTATAATCGATTGGAACACTCTTAAGACCAACTTTGAGGCTAGATTCAAACCTGTAGAAGATGCACATGCCTTATTAGCTTAGCTTATGTAAATAAAGAAAGACCTCATGAACCTATGAGAGACTTCATCAATAAATTCAATAAGTTAAGAAATAGGATTCCTACAATTGCTCAGCCAACACCAAAAAAATTTAAGTGCTTCTTTATCAATTCTTAACTTCCTGAAGTGAGTTTTTTGTTAAGGCGAGCTGGCCTTGTAGATATTTTTTCAACTTAGATTTTAGCTACCGAAGTCTTAAACGATCTTATCTTTACAAGTAAGATAAGAAAATATTTTAACAAATATAGATTTTCCTCTTCTACTGAAAATTATTTCATAAGCACCACTGATCCTATGGTGCAAAAGTTAGTAAATGAATTGCTAGCTCTGAAAAGACAAATGTCCCAAGATATGTTTACTCCTTCTTATCGAGATATACCAAAAAGAATATTTCCCAAAAATTCATATCAAGGCAATGCTGTCAGAAATTAAGGGCAACCCAATCATCTTTCTTCCACTCAAGGGAAGCTTGCTATTGAAGCAGCACTGGTCAACTCAGCAGTTGGTTATTATGAAGCTAAACATGATCATTCTTTCTAGCCTGAGTTGGACCAAAAAAATGATTCTAATATCTTTGTAAAAGTAGAAGAAGAATTAGCTGGTGACTCTGCTATTGAATTTCTGAATTACCAAGATGAAGCTAAAAAAAGAGAGGTGTATGATGGAGTATATGCTATTTTTACTAGGTCCCAAAATTAGTCAACTCAACAAGTTGATAAGAGAAAAGTAGGAGAAGAACCTCAGCCAGTGATCTCAATTGCTAAATGAGGAACTTTGTTGCCTTGATAATTAGAGGACCCGATGGCCAATAAGCAAGTAAGTACCTCAAATAATCATGTACCTTCTACTTTTATTCCTCAAACCAGTATCACATCAAATAAAAATTAGAATGATGGACTTCTTTCCTCCATTTTTAGTTTATTCTAGTTATTCGATATAATTGATCATGCTAGGAAGACCAAGGTCCAAATGTCTAAAGTCAAGTACTTACAAGCTAATCTTGAATAGTTTGATAGGTTAGCTGAATACATCAAAAACAAAACCGTCTTTGTAGGACAAGATTTTTTAAAAGTGACTCATGATCCTTTAAAGAAAAAATTCACCCAAAATAATCTTGTCACTACTCTTTCTACCTCTGTAAAAATAGAACCTTTATATGTTTCTCTATTAATAAATGGTCATAAATTAAGCAATTGTATAATAGACTCTAGAGCCTTTGATAATGTTATACTGGTCAAGGTAGCAAATTCTCTCAGTCTTACCTTAACTAAGACTTTTAAGAGATGTTTCTCTATGGAAAAAAAGTAAGTACCACTTTTGGGACAAATGAAAGATGCCCAATTTGCATTTGTGACTTTTTCAAATAAGAGAATTAAGATGACAGTCTTAGTGGCTAATGTTCTAGCTTCTTATGAAATTCTACTCTAACGTAATTTTTGCAAAGATGTAGGTGGAGAGTTAAACATGGATCTATTTGAAGCAAGGATACCTGTTAAAGGTGTCATGCAAAATTTGCTTCCTGAGAAAGTGTCAAAATATATTGTTACCTAAATGTCAAACCCTGAAGCTCAAATTTTGTTTGAATCATCAGGAATAGATAATTATTTTTTATCCACTAAAGGTGTTTTTAATTCATCAAATGAAAGTTCATTAGGTGATAATTTAGATAATTCAAATAGAAAATTAAAAAAATTAGAGAAAAGTTCAAGAAAAAAGGAATCTTTCCCCACTAATGAAGAAGAGTCTTTAAGAAGATTAAATTCTAATGAAGTTTGGATTTTAAAATTTGATGGCAGCTGCTCCTCTACCAGTTTTGGGGCTGTAATTTTTTTGATATCTCCATAAAAAGATATTTTTATTTGCTCGTATAAGTTGAAATTCAATAATACTAACAACACCACCAAATATGAATCATTATTTCTTGGATTGAAAGCTACTCGTGCTAGAGGTGTCAAGATTTTTCATGCCTGAAGAGATGCTGAGTTGGTGGTTTGTCAAGTAAAAAATCTGTATCAAACTAAAAATGAAAGATTATGCCATTATCACAATCGTGTATGGAATTACATTGAAAGTTTTGATGCTTTCAATATTTATACGGTGCTAAGAGAGTTTAATGATCATGCAGATTCATTGGTTATCTCCTCAACCCTCACGGTTCCTCATAAAAATTTTAAAGGGAACAAGTACACTATTGAGCTGGTCTTTTGACCAAGTGTACCTGATAATGCTGACCATTGGTAGGTGTTTAATAGTGATAATCATATTATTTATTTTCTCAAAAATATGGGTAGCTTTGAAGAGCTCTACTTTGAAGGTAGTGAGTCTCTACCACAGAAATCAGTTCCTGAAATATATTCATAAACTAGTGAAGAGTTTCTTCAACTAAAAGGGAATAAAATTCCAAAATATTTGGTTTCTCTTGAAAAGTTGTTTGATAGGTATGATAGATATATCAAGCAGTAGTAATAAATGGATTCAAGTTCTGTTATGGAGTTTGATCAAGTGAATTTTAATTCTGAAGAAGATACCAAAATGGTCAACATTGGGAAATGTTGCACTACTCATGAAAAGTTCAAATTCATTACTCTTCTTCATTATTACATTGATGTTTTGGAATATTCTTATGATGATTTGAAATCCTTTAGGTCTAAAGAAATTTAGCATGAAATTTCTCTTCAAGTTGGGTCATTACCTCAGAAGTAGAAACAAAGGCAATACAATTCCAAAATATTGAGTACTATCCTTTCTAAGATATAGAAGATGTTGAATACAAGAATAATTTTTCCAATTAATCATTCCACCTAGATCATGAACATAGTTTCAATAAGAAAAAAGAATGGAGAAATTCATATTTGTGTTGATTTCAGGAATCTCAATCAATCTTCTCTAAAGGATTATTAGTGTAGGTTTTTATTTTTCCCTATTTTTTAATTAGGGAAATTGTATTTTTGTGCATACATGGAGTTTTCTTACATTTATGGGATAGGCTAGCTTATGTGGAGATGTGTGTCATATATGTGTCATAGGTGTCATAAGAATGTCATAAGTAACTCCCTTGTTGGGAGTTACTTCTCTATTCTTAGCACCTTATCACCACCTTTTATGGAGGAGTTACAGTATATTCTTAGGGTGCTTTGGCCACCTTTTGTGGAAGAGTTACTTACGTGCTCTCCTATATGTATTCTTCACTTTGGCCATCTCATGTTAATCAAATTTTGGTTTTCTCCATTTTGTCTTGTGCAATTTATATTCTTGTATAATTTCAAATTGCTTTAGCATCTATGTGGTGTGCACTTGCTTCATCTCATGTGATCACATCTCCATTACATTCACATTATCTAGATTCTAGCAATAAATTCGATATGTTACTAGAGCCACTCCGGTAATCATGTGTCTGGTTATGCTATTCTGAAATTCTTACTTTTTTTTCTTAGTAGTTTTTTTGTTTAACTCTATTGCATTTAAGATATTTGGTAGAGTTTCTTGAAAACTCATGCAAATCCATACAGAAACTTATTAAAAAAAATTACTTCTGAGTTAGAATTTGCCAAGACATCTTGTCTAGATTTGTTGTGGCTTTAGCAAAGGCAGTAGAATTCCTTTTCTTTTGGTCATTCTATAGGAAAAGACAGATCTCTACACATCTAGTTTCTGCTCTTGGACGCCACTTTCAACTTGGGCACCATTGTTGTGAGTAGAGGGAGTAGAAGCATTATCCACGCCATCAAACAACCATGCCATGCAGTTGTACGGCTTCCAGTGCATAGTCTTTGAGCAGGGCATTTTCTTCTGTTGGGGCTGACTTGCACTTTGCCTTGTCTGCACCATCTCTCCTTCTTAGGAGTGCATGCCTTATTCCTATCCTTCTACAAGCCACACAGTAGTACTTCCTATGTCCTTACAATGCCTTCAGACAGTCACTGTGTCCAGCATCTATTTTCTTAAAAATGGCACTATTTTTTTTGGTTTCCAATGCCCATGTGGTGGGCCCTCTCTCTCTCTTGTTGTTTGATTGATAATTATGCTTTTGTCCAATAATTTTTTTGATATTCATAAATCAGTAATTTGATTTTTTGAATTAAAAACAAATTAGAAATTAACATTCAAAAAAAGTAGTTTAGAAGTTTTTTTCAAACTTGTATCTTCAACCCACGAAGACGAAGGGTGAGGCCTGGGTTGGCAGGAGGCCAATTCCCCCTCACACAAACCTCTTTTAGATTATTCATTCTATGCCAAATCCAATGAGTGGTTGGAAGGCCACTTTCTCTCTCAAAACAGGCATTTTTTAAATGTTTTAGTGCTTTTTTTGTAAAAACACTAGTTTACGAGAAAATTGAACCTTTAATATCTTGCAAACGGTAGCTCAGATTTGGGTGCCATCATTTGAAAAAGTGTTTTTAATTAAATTTTATATAGTGTAGGATTATTATTTGTCAAAAATGCATTATTATAAAGTGCCTAAAATTTGGGTCTCTCGGGATGCATTTTCAACTGAGTTCGACGTCCTGTTTGCTTAAATTCTTGCACTGATTGCTCTAAGATGCATTCTCAATTGAGATCGATGTTTTTTGAGTGTGAACTTTCATATTTTTGGGGGGCTCAATATTTTATAAGTGGGTGTGATTGCTTTTCACAACTTGCAAATCTTTGCTTTCATTCTCCTTTCTGCATAATTTCATAACTTGCAATCAACACAACTTCACCTAAATTCAGCTTAAAATAGATTATTTTCAACTTAAACCCTTAACACCCTTCAAATATCATGAATGGATGGTTAAAATGTCAATAATTCTTAGAATCAAAGGGTTGTATAGGATCACTATGGGTACTAAAGTAGAACCCAACACTGATGCTAAAAAGGTCAAGTGGTACAACCGTAGTGATGAAGCCTATGGATTACTGAGCTTGTCTGTGTCTCTAAAACTTCTCTTCCATGTAGAAAACTCTAAGACTCCTAAAGAAATATGGGACACCCTAGAAAAATTATTTGGGAAGCTTGATGAGATGAGAGGTCATGAGCTCGAAAACGAACTCATAAGTCTAAGTCCTAGCAACTTTGACACCCTACAGGACTTCTTCACTAAGTTTAAGGCTGGTAGATTGTAATTGAAAGAATGTGAGATAGAGAAGAAATATTATCAACTCATCATTTCTATTCTCACAAAGTTAGGTCCAAGCTATTAAGTCTTTGTCTCCACTTTCTATGCCACAAAAAGTGCCCTTGGCACTACATGGAAAATGCCTTCTTTGGATTCATTCATTTCTGACTTGACTAGGGAGAAAGATAAGCTAATTCAAATGGGCACAATGAAGTATACTCAACCCCAAGATTTGATATCTATAAATGGTAAGGACAAGACTTCAACAAAGGAGAAGAAGAAAAAGAACAAGGACCAGGAGAAGAAGAAAGAAAACAACAATCCTGCCAAAAACAACACTGAGTCTTCCTCTTCCAATGCTAAACCTAAGAAAGAGAAGGTTAAGTGTGCCTATTGTAAAAATATAGGGCATGATGAACACAAATGCATGAAGAAACAAATAGATCACCTAACTCATCTTCTAGAGAAGCACAACATAGGTGTTCCTGAATCCATCAAGTAGAATTCATCTACCCAAGATTCTACCAAGGCAAAAGGAAAGGGTGAGGAGAAAGAAAAGGGAAAGGCCCTTATAGCTACTGCAGCTTCTTCAACATCATAGGTCATTGATTCAGGTGATTCTCACCACATGGGCTCTTCATTAGTTGAATTTTCATCTTTAGAGCCTTGTAGCATGACTTCAATTAGTTTGGGTGATGACACATTAGTTTCTATTATAGGGAGAGGGTCAGTTGAAATGGAAGGAGGAACATTCAATAATGTTCTAAGTGTTCCTTCTCTTTCAACCAATCTCTTATCAATGTACCAAATCACTCACATTGGTCAGGGCATGAGAGTTGAGTTTTCACCAGATTCAGTGGCTATCAGGGAGTTGCATAGTGATACTACAGTGGTAGTGGGTAGGGTAGATCACCAAGCAAGGTTATACACCTCACATTTTGCATCAGATTCTTCTCCAACAACATTGTTGACTCATTTAGATGGAGTTAACAAATTATGGCATGAGTGGTTTGGCCACCTTAACTACCGCTACCTTAAACAACTTTGCAAAAATGACATGGTCATTGGATTACCTCGTGTCTAATCCTCAAAAAGACTTTGCGAGGGGTGCTCCCTTGGGAAGCATCCCAAAGAAAAATTTAAGGAAAAGCTTGGAGGGCTTCAAAACCTTTGGAGTTAGTCCACAGTGATGTATCAGGACCCTTTCCTAAACCATCTTTTATAAGGGCCAAGTACATCCTCACTTTCATTGATGATTTCTCTAGGTACACTTGGATATATTTTCTCAAACAAAAGTCTAAAGTGTTTTAAAAAATTTAGACTTCAAGGCTCTTGTTGAAAAATAGAGTGAGAAATCCATCAAGGTTCTTCGAACTGATAATAGAGGGGAGTATGTCAGAAACAAGTTTGAGCAATTTTGCACCACAGAGGGGATTGATTTGTAGTGCACAGTCACTTACAGTCCTTCACAGAATGGGGTTGCAAAATGAAAAAAATAGGTTTTTGAAAGAGATGGGTAGCTGTATGATTCACTCCAAATCCTTAGCACCACAGTACTGGGTTGAAGCCATCAATTGTGCTTGCTACATTCAAAAAAGGGTTCCTCACAAAGCTTTGAAAGGGATAACACCCTTTAAAGCTTGTCATAAAAGGAAACTTGATGTTGAGTACCTTAGGGTTTTTAGATCCCCAGCCATGGCCCACATTCTGAAGAAGAAATGCAAAGCTATGGAATGTTAGTCCAAGCCTTGCATCTTTATAGGATATCCAAATTCTATTAAGGGATATTGCCTTCTAGATCTAGTCACTCATGAGTTGTTCATCAAGAGAAGTGTCCATTTTCAAGAGATTCCTAGAGACTCAACACTTGACACTTATTCTCCCTCATCAGATCTACTTCTTCATGATGATTCCTCATCAGATTCAGATCAGTCATAGCAAGTTCTTAAGCCAGATACATCTTCTTTGAATTTATACAGTGAGGATAGTGATGTCATGTCATCCACCTCTAGTCAGTTAGAGGATGAGGAGTTAGCACTTGACTCACCCACTTCTGGGCCACTTTGGGCTAGACAGACACTTGAGAGTGCTGGCACTTGGGCAAGAGATCCTGCAAATGACAGACATACTAGGAGAGATTTTTAGAGAGACCCACATGCCTTCTTTGCTTTAGTTTTGGATCCATAGACTTTTTAAGAGGCATCTGGGGTACCTAAGTGGGATAGTGCTATGGAGGAAGAATATTCTTCCTTAATCAAAAATCACACTTGGGATTTGAATTCACTTTCTAAGGGAAGAAAGATGGTTCGATGTAGGTGGATATATCAGACCAAGTTTGTAGCAGATGGGTCAATTGATAAGTACAAAGTGTGATTGGTCACCAAGGGTTTCTCACAGGTGGCAGGCATCGACTACTTAGAGACCTTTGTACCCATTGCATATATGACTTCTATCTGACTCACCTTGGCTATTGCTGTAGCACATGGTTAAGATGTGCACTAGATGGATGTGAAGAGTGCCTTTCTTCATGGAGACCTAGAGGAGGAGATCTACATGGAGTAGCCACCAGGATTTATTCAAGATTCTTCCTTAGTATGCAGACATAGAAAATCTATCTATGGCCTCAAATAGGCCCCTTGAGCATGGTACACCAAGATGGATTCCTTCCTTCTCACAGTAGGTTTCACTAGGTGTCATTCTAACCCCAATGTTTACTTCTTGTGGTAGGATGATTCGCTCTTGATTTTGGTTCTATATGTTGATGACCTTTTGATCACCAAGAGTTCTTCATCGGCTATTACAGTGGTGAAGGCATCTCTCTAGGATAGATTTGACATGATAGACTTGAGTTTGTTGCACTACTTCCTTGGCATTGAGATCTCATAGTCAAATTCAGGGATTTCTCTTGCACAACCTAAGTATGATCTTGACTTATTGGCTCAGTTTCACATGGGTGATTGCAAGCCATCTCTGACTCCCTTTCTATTAGGAGTCAAGATTGAGGCTTACTATTCTTCACCATTGGTTGATGCCACTTAGTATCGACAACTTGTTGGTAGTCTCATCTACTTGACTCACACTAGGCCCAACATATCATTTACAGTGGGACTTGTCTGTAGATTTATGCAAGAACCTCATGATCTACATTAGAAAGTAGCTAAGAGGATCTTGCATTACATATAGGGTTCACATAGATACATGATTCATTATAGATTTGACATAGAGGTTGACTTGGTTGGATATACATATTCAGACTGGGCTAGCGATTCACAGACTTGCAAGTCCACTTCTGGTTATAGTTTCTCTCTAGGTTCTAGTCCTATTAGTTGGTCTAGTAAGAAGTAGAATGATATTGCTATATCATCCACAGAGGCAGAGTATATGGGAGCTGTTAATGCAACTACTGAGGCTATTTGGCTTTAGGGGATATTTTTTGAGTTTGACATTCCTATCAGGTAGTCCACCATCATTTATTATGACAACTAGAGTACCATTCAGATTTATAGGAATCCAGTTCAGCACTAGTAGACCAAGCACATAGAGATTCACATGAATTTCATTTGGGAGCTTATTCATAATCAAGTCATTGACTTGATATTTTGCCAATTTTTAGAGCAGGTTATAGACATCTTCACCAAACCTTTCACTGAGAGCAAGTTCATTCATCTGCGATCTCTTTTCGAGGTGCGGTCCACATCTGTAGTAGCATCATCTTTAGGGGGGCCACTAGCCTCTTCTTCTTTTATGTCTCTCTTTTGGGGGGAGTTTTTTCCTACAAGTTTTCTCCTTTTCTCTATCTTATGGGAGATTACTTTTGTACATGGGTACCTCATCAGGCCTAGTTGTGGGGACCCATTTATATTTCCACACTGCCCACCTAAGCTTCACTTATGGGGAGGTATTAGTGTAGGTTTTTATTTTTCCATATTTTTTAATTAGGGAAATTATATTTTTGTAATTAGGGAAATTATATTTTTGTGCATACATGGAGTTTTCCTACATTTGTGGGATAGGCTAGCTTATGTGGAGATGTGTGTCATAGATGTGTCATAGGTGTCATAAGAATGCCATAAGTAACTCCCTTGTTGGGAGTTACTTCTCTATTCTTATCACCTTGTCACCACCTTTCATGGAGGAGTTATAGTCTATTCTTGGGGTGCCTTGGCCACCTTTTGTGGAGGAGTTACTGACATCCTCTCCTATATGTATTCTTCACTTTGGCCATCTCATGTTAATTAAATTTTGGTTTTCTCCATTTTGTCTTATGCAATTTATCTTCTTGTATAATTTCAAATTACTTTAGCATCTATGTGGTGTGTACTTGCTTCATCTCGTGTGATCACGTCTCCATTGTATTCACATTATCCAGGTTCTGGCAACAACTCCGATAAGGATAACTACCCCCTACTCATCATAGATCAAGTATTGCAAATAGTAATTGGCTCAAAAATATTATAAATTTTAGATACTTTTTAAAGTATAATCAAGTGGAAGTTAATGAAATAGATCAATATAAAACTGCTTTCATTACACCTTGGAGCACATTTGCATATCACATGATGCCTTTTAATTTGATCAATATTGGTGCCACCTTCCAGATAGAAATGGACCTTGTCTTTAAAGATGAAATAGAGAAGTTTATCATGGTATATCTTGATGACTTGACTATTTTTTCCAAACATTGTCCTGATCATGTGCATCATTTATGACAAGTGCTGAAATGCTATCAGCAAAATGGTATTTCTCTCAATCCTAAAAAGTCAATTTTTGGGGTTACAGAAGGTAAACTTATTAGTCACATTATATCCTAAGAATGCACAAAAATTGACTAAAAAAGAGTTAAATCTATTCAAAATCTTACTCTACCTTCTAGTAAGACTACAATTCATTCCTTCTTTGAAAAAGTGAACTTTCTGTGAAGATTTATTTTTAAATTTTTAGAGAAAACTCACCACATTGTTGAAATAATAAAGGGTGAGGTTACTTTCCATTGGACTACAGACAGTAAAGTGGCATTTTAAGATATTAAAAAGGCTATTGATCATGATCCAATCTTGGTTTGTCTGGATTATACCAAAAATTTTATAGTATATAGTTATGCTTTTGAACATACACTATCAACTATTTTGGTTTTGCAGAATGAAGAAGGTGTGGAATCTCTCATATAATTTATGATTTATCCTCTCAAAGCTCATGAATTGAAATATTTAAACATAGATAAGCATTCTTATACCATGGTTAAGGTGGTAAAATGTTTTTGATTCTATATCTTGAATTCACATACTGTTGTTCTAGTGCCTTATATAATAGTAGAGTCTATTTAACTCAACATGAGTTTGGTACTAAAAAAGGTAATTAGTTTGCTAAAATTCAAGAGTTTTATCTTGATATCAAACCTAATAATCTTGTACAGGGAAGAAGTCTATGTCAATTGATCGCTGATAATGTACCAAAAGAAATAGAATATGAAGAAGCAGAAGTTGAAGTTGAAGACATACCAACAATTCTTTTTATCACTACTACTAATGAGTGGTATTCTAATATCACTCATTTTCTTACCTATAGTGAGTGTCCTACCCATATAAATTATAATAGAAAAATAAATGTCAATTTGAAAGATGCTAACTACATCTTATGGGACAATGGTTTATATAAAATAAGCCTTGAGGGAGTATTTCTTTATTGCATAGATAAAGTGCAACAAAGTAAACTTTTGGAGTCTTTCTACAATTTGGCTTGTGGAGAATATTTTTCTACACCTATGATAGCTCACAAGATTCTATGGGCTAGATACTATTGGCCTACACTATTCTAAGATGCGTACAATTAGATATGTAGGTGTGAGTTATGTCAACAGTTTGTTGGGAAACCCAAGTTGGCCATATTACCTCTCAAGATGATGGTGATTGAAGAACCTTTTTAGCAGTAGGGTATCAACTTCATTAGTGCCATGAACCCATCCTCAAGTGTTGAGGATGACTATGTTCTCACTACAATAGACTATTTTACCAAGTGGGTGGAAGCCATTCTAGTTAAGCATGATACTTCAGAAGTGGTATGTAATTTCCTTAAGGAAAATATTATTTCTTGATTTGGAGTCCCAAACAAGATTATAGCATACAATGCCACTTGTTTCTCTTCTCATGAGATCACTAACTTTTACTACAATTATGGGATTATTCTTTCCCACTCCTCAAACTATTATCCATAAAAAAATGGTCAGGCAAAATCAAGTAACAAGAATCTGGTTACTATTATCAGGAAACTGGTAGATGACAATCAAAGAACTTGGCATAAAAAATTGTTTGATGCTTTATGGGCAAATAATATTATGCTAAAGAGGGTAATAGGTATGTCACTATTTCAACTTATATATGGTCTGAATGCAAAGATACCAATTACCTTGGAACAACTAGCACTGAAGTTGGCAAAAGTAGTGGAAGACCAAACTTTTGAAAATTCTATTGATAAGAGGATCATGTACCTAACTAAATTAGAAGAGCAACAAACTATGGTAGTGGATCATATTTATAAACATCAAAATTTTGTAAAAAACTCTTCAACAAGAAAGTAAGGATTCATGATTTTTAGATTAGAGATCAAGTCTTATTGTGGGACAAGAGGAGAGAACCAAAAAAATGCATAGAAAATTTGATTCCTTATGGAGAAGTCCATTCACCATTCAATAATTATGTGGTAAACATATTTTCTTGCTGGAATATCAAGATGAAACACCATTCTCACTACCTCACAGTGGGTAATATCTAAAACACTTCAATCCTTGAAGTATTAGATAAGTTCATTTATATATTTGTATAGTTTTTTGTTTTTATTTGTATTTTTGTTTAGTTATTTATGTCTTTTTATTTTTGGTAGCTTGAATCCATGGCTCAATGGCATAGATGAAGGCACTTAGAGAATAAATTCTACTCCCTTCAATCATTTCAAAGATCAATCGATGGAAGTTCCCTAGTTGGAGCTAGTTGTTGTTCCTAAAATTAGCTACGCTCATTTTATGAACAATCTTTACGAAACTAGTCTGTTTCATAATCTATACTCTAAGTTCATCATTTGAGACAAGTTTCTCTTGATCTCAAGTGAAGTTAACTGACATCTTTGGAAAGTTTACAACACTCCCTCATCATAATTTATTAAAAATCATGAAACTTGTTGTAGTTTTGATTTGATCAAAATGTCAATTTTGATCATTTTTAAGGTGTTAGCTTAATTTTATTCTTTCCATGCAAAAGTGTAAAAAATCATTACTCTTGAATGTTTTCATTCTTTCCATGTAAAAGTGGAAAAAATCACTACTCTTGCATGTTTTCATTCTTTCTGTGCAAAAGTGGCAAAAATCACCGCTCTTGAATATTTTCATTTTTCTATGCACTAGCGACAATTTTTGTTGATTTTGTAGTTTTTTTCAATTTTCACCTCTTTATGTATGGGTGAAAATTTTTGATGCCAATGCATGAATTTCTTTGTCCAATGCAAAGGTGGCAATTTTTTCCACCCAAGTAGAAATTTTGGAAAAATCTCAAAAATTGTGTAGCATTTATGGCCGCATGCACCAAGTTGGTAAAACTCATTTTGGGGAATTTAAATTATCTTTTGATTGTCATTTTGATCATTTCAAGTTTCCTAAGACTCCTCCCTATAATCATTCAACTATGCAAGTGAGTAAGATTACAGATTCACCGACTACCAAGCTTAGGACTTTGAGATTGCTAGGTAAGTTTTAGTTTTTAATTTTACTTCTAGGTTTTTATTTTTTTTCCTTTAGGTTGGTCTTTTATTTTTATTTAGTTTTTTTTTCAAGTTCCTCCCTTATTTTATAGCTTTACCCTAGTGAGCCTAGCTAGTGACTAAGTCCGCCAACCCCCCATATGTAAGGGCGGAAATTTTTACCACCTATGCATACTAAAGTTTCTACCGCCTACAACGTCAACATTTTTTGCCGCTTCCACATGCAGATGACATGCTTCGATGGTAACTTTGGCCACTTCTACATAAATACAATTTTCTCCTCCTGCAAGGGTGGAAATTTTTGCCACTGAAGTAAATGGAAAATACCCCCATATGTAAGGGCGATGATTTTTTCCGCCCATGTAAACATCTTCTCAAATTTCATAACTTTGGGATATTTTCAATTTTGCCTTTATGAGCCCACTTTCCTCTAGTTTTTTGGCTTTCTCACACTTTATCCCTTTCAAACACATCCCCATGGTCATGATCATCGACATGTAGTTTTTCCAGATTGCCAGTATTTCCCCTAATTGCATGATCATGACTTTTGTTGTAGTTTATTCTATGGATCATTCTTCATCGACATTATTTTGATTAAAGCCCTTTTAGATGACTGAGTTTTCTCTAAAGAATTCGAAGGCAATGAAGTATAAATATCAAGGTGTTTTTCCAATCACCTTGGTTACTTCTAATGTTAATGATATTAAAGATACAAAGATCAGTGGACATGGCTGAGTTCATGACAAGAACTAAGTCAAGCAATCCCAGCCATGAAATGAAGAAGATAATTGGCAATAATATTAATTTAGTATCTTCTTTTCCTATAACAACTCACCACATAGAATTTGTTCTCCAACGTGCTCAATTCTATAATAAAGATACCAGGGCTATGTTAGATGCTAGTGGTAATGTGATAATTAGACTAGATCCTGAGTTCATTGATAAAGTGTTCATGTGCCCTCATGCTACAAAAGTGATAAAGCTTGATTTTGTTGAAGTACAAAGAGAATATGACAAAGATATTGAAGAAGTGAAGAAGGTAATCAACAATAAATGGCTAAAGGCTCTAAGGGAAAATTTGTCAAGGTGGCCACGGAGTTTTTCAAGAAGTGACTTTACCAAAAAAGTTGGTGATCTGATAACTCTTCTCAGCAGGATAAGAGGTTTACCCTCTTCCTCAAAATTTCATGAATGGATGTATCCCTTCATCAAGATAATTATCTAAGGTAAACAAGTCATACTCTGAGGAGAACAAGTCAGCAATGCTTTGTATGAGCAATTGATGAAAGTATCCACTACCTTCAAATTCTACATGACCTCTTACCTAGTCTATTTGCAACTTTAATGAGAGACTTTCTAGGTTTAACATCAAAAAGAGATAGGAGAGTAATAACAGTGTATCAATACTACCCTCAGTTAATATTGAAAGGTTTTATTCATCATTTTAGGAGAGTAAATGATGCTTTTTTTGTAGTATTTTTGTATCTTTTTGATCTTTAATTAGAATAAAGAAGAGTGTCAGATGAGGCCTAGACAGTTGTGAATGATTTTGGATGTATGTTCTTATAATTTCTTTCTTTCTCGTACCTAAGGGTTTGCATTTTCCAAGGTCATCCTTATATGCTTTTGAGATTCCCCTTAGATAAATTGGTCTTAATAGAACTATGCAGATAATGATCATCATGCTTAACAAATAGATGGAATTCAAGAAGCCCAGTTTCAAGTTCCCAGTTGAAATTGGTAGGTTTTTAGTGTTAACTGCTAGAAAGGCTAGATCCATGAAAACTGAAATGCAACTCATGACCTTGAAGCAATTTTAAAAAAGACCAAATTTTTATTATAGGGGTGTGAAGGATGTAATTAGGAGGAAAACCCAATTTCATGAACCTATGATTAAGGATGTTTGGGTAGATTTGAGAACAACGGAAGATGTCAAGAAAATAGACTATAATAGGTTATCTCTTGAGCAAATTGAATATATGAGACTTATTGATATCCATGAGAATTTGGTGGATGATAGAGATTTGATTAATGATAGATATAATATTGAATAGTTTGTTAATGCCCCTCTTCCTTCAATACAGTGGTCACAAAAAGAGCTAACTTCCTTGAAGAAAAGATTTGAACCTATATTGGCAAACACTAATAATTGGTTAGCAAATAAAAGAATTACTTTGAAAGAATTCATCACAAGTTCAGAAGCTAAATTTCAATATAAAATAAGAAGAAAATTAGAAAATAGGATGAAGAACAAAAGTGGTGTACCTTCTTCTTTGAAGCCACATAAGCCTGAGATCATATTTGTGACAAACAAGTCAAAACTTATGGAAAAAGAGTCAGAAATAGAAGATATGGGAGTTGAGAAACAAGGCATTGAAGATCTAGTGATGGAACAAATGGAGACTAATGATAGGCCTACAGATCAACCAAAGAAGGAAACTTTGTCTCCATAAGGGAATGTGCAACAAGAAATAGGAATCTCTTCTTCCCCACTTGACACACCTGTTACAAATCCTTCACCTATTTCTTTGATTAGTGTTCCCTCTTCTGGATCACCCTCTCATTCTAAAATAATATTTGACAACCCTCAAAGCACTTTTGAAGATATTCTTCATTCTTTAGGGTTAATTCCTAGTTTGTCATCACCATCTTTTGATATTGAAGATAGTTCTGATTTTGATCACTCAACAAAAGGTACATTTTTTACTGATACTTCACCTATTATTTCCACTACCTATATGAGTACAACTCTGATAATGCCAACAATGGAGATATATTCTAATGTAAGTACTCATGTTCTCCCACCATGGCTATCATCTTATACACCCAAAAATAAGAAACAAGACATATCTTTAGATGACTTTGATTTGAATAAAATGGTGCTAGTAAAAGCCAAGGCCCTAAATAAGCTAAGGATTCTTTCAAAAATGATTGGGGATAAGGGACACAAATTTTTGGAAATTGTAAGACCTCCACAAGATGTAACCATTGAAAATTTTGATGTAAGTGATTACTCTATCTCTAGAGTTGAATTAGGTAAGATAACTCATGAGAGTGTCAAGAGTGATATGTAGTCAGCCATGGACATCCTGATTCAGAAATTTGATAGAGAGAAAGAAATGAAGGATCACTACAAAGTAATGGTGGAACAATTAACTGTAGTGGTAAGGAGAATTACTTTCACTCCAGAAATAGTAACTCTTGAGGCCATTTCCATAGAAGACCCTGTTATTTAAAAATTGAAAAAGACCTATCTTAAAGGAAAAGTGCTTGAAGAGTACTTGGACAAGATGCATGCATAAGGAGTTTCCTTATTCACAGAGTTATTTGAGAAGATAGATAAAATGAGAAAAATAAGAGTAAAAATTGATGATCTCATTAATGTTATTTCTCAAGATATTGAAAGCATAAAAAAGTACTTGAAAAATGGATGGATATGAGGAAACTAGAAATAAGCACTCGCACTCTAATATCAATCGGTGTCATTACTAATAAAGACTCTTACACTGAAACTAAAGAGGAATTGACATATAGGAGTCAGGTGCTTAAGGAGTTGCTCAGTGACCTCGAATATTCAAAGAAACTTAGTGAACAAAATAATGTCAATTTTTTATAAATTAGAGGAGATACCTTGCAAACTTACATCACAAGATAACTAATTCCTTTTAGCAGAAGAAATTATTTGGGAATTTGAAAGTATGTTCTAAAAAGAATTTGAAGATAAATCATTTTCAATAGCCTCTGTGGACAATATTATGGATAATCAATTAACTCTAGATAATCTAAAAACTAAGTTAACTAGTCATGCAAAATCAGTCATAACAGTAAGAGATGCCATAGTCAAAGCTAAGATGATTTTCAAGAACACTGTTAGTCCAGACAGTATCGGGATGTAAGCAACTATCACTATGTATGATGCTCAAATGAAGAAAGATAGAGATACAAATTGAAACTATTTTTCCTTGGTTTAATTTCCACTTTTCAAATGTACTTCTGTAACCACTTTGAACATTTTTACATGTAATTTTTTCCTATGTAATTACATGTAAAAATATAGGACGTCTTAAGTCAAAAAGGACTCTTATCTTTGACTTGGTCAAAGTAATTAGGTCTTTTCTAAAATCCTCAAGGCATCTCCCTATAAATAAAGAGGGCCTCTATTGTAAATATATCTTTGAGTTATTGGAAGCAAAACTTTGCCAAAATTGAAATGCCTTTTGAGACTTTGAGCTCAGATTGTAAATCATATTTTATCAAGTGAATGAGAAAGCAAGTGACTTTTCAAACTTTATATTGGAATAACTTGTGTTGTTTAGGAAATTTTTCTTATGTCCTTTTCCTAATACAATCTTATCCTTTTGATTAAATAGGTTAAGTGAGTGAAAATAATCTAGAAGATGTTCTGAAGTTGATTATGGAGACTTTGTGCTACTATAATTGTCTTCAGTTTGTGTTTTATTATTTTAGAATGAAAGATATTGGAAAGACTTTGAACTAATTATATATTTTGTGATTATACACTTTGTTGTAGTTTTTGGTGAAGACTTTAGGCTGCACCCCATTCTACTATGATATAAGTTATAAATTAGCAATAGGAGAAATGATAGGCTTTATACTCTCATGGGTTTCTTGTGAATTCGATTAATATCAAGGAAGTTTTTTTTTATTTAATTTGTAAACATCATTTCTAAAAAATTAGAAATGAATGATATGATGTCACTCTTGAATTAATATTTAGTTTAGATTAAGTTTGTGATAGTTTATAGGGAACCTCCCCTTGCTGAGAGGAGAGATTTATCTCATTACACTGTGGCTGATATAACCATTTTGTCCTCAATTAGTTGATGAAAAAATATTCACCCAACAATATTGTTTATATAAATCCAACATTTCACAACATGAATACCACATACCCTTTTGTGCTTTGAATCATTCCAAGATTATGGTGAAAGTGAGTACCACTAAAAGTGTTGAAATAACAACTTCTCCACTATCACAATTGGGTGTTGGGTCTCCTACACCTATGGAGAATCTTGTTATTTCTTCCAGTCTAGAGAGTTAGCATGTTGAAGGTTTTTAGTAGGTGTGTCTAATTTTGAGTTTAATAATACCAGGTTGATTGATGGTCATTAAAAGTTTTGTTTTAAAAATTAGGTGGAATTAAAGAGTTGATTTGTGGAGAGGGTGGTAGAGACTCAACAAAAGATGGAAAATAGAGTTCAATTAAAGTTGGTTCCAAGTGAATCAACAGGGGCTAAGAGCATGGAGTAACAAAATCTAGACCTTACTCATCACTTACCCCACCTTCCTCCCCCTCCCTACCCTCACCCATCTTGAGCCAAATATGGATGAATCTTCTTATTCCTAGGATAGTGAGGCATATTTATGATCTAGGTAGATCCTCACCATTTCTCAAAAAAGTTTAATAATTGATTATACCAAATTCAGGAAAGAAAAGTCAAAGAGGAAGAAAAATAGAAGCAGAAAGACTTTAGCTAGATGCTTTGAATTCTATTGGTGAGGGCATGCAATGGAAAATAAAGGCTCTTCTTTCACGTAATGCTATAAAAGCACTTTCCACTTGTGAGTGACTCTCCTTTGAATGATGGAGCTAGTGTTCCTTAGTTTATTCAATGGTGTTACTTCTTAGATTTTGGGTTCATTGATATATTTAGGTATGTGGTTTTTTATCAACGTGATGGATGTAGAGTAAACCAGCAATGAAGGAATCTCTATGGCATCAAGAAATTGGTAGCGATCGTAAAGATAGGTGGCAACACAAAATACATAATAAATAATAAATCTAATTAGAACAATAAAATCAAACCACTTAATTGCAACACATGGGGAGAAGTTTCTACACCTGATGTGGTCACATCTCTTTGCTAGGTTGTTTAAATGCTATTAACCCATTTCACTTTTGATGTAAATTTTTCCATTTGAATTTAAAACCCTTTTTGTACAAATAGTATCCCACAACATGTTAATATATGCCTTAGTTTGAACGATGGCTATTCTACAGGCCTATATGTTAATTTTGAGGGTAAGGAAAACTCAATGTCCCCTGTTGGGACTCCCAATTGGGAGATTGGAGGTTCATTGCACCAAAAGGAGGGTAAACAGAGAGTAATTTAAATCAAAAGGTGTGGCTAATTTCTCTACCTAATTTTAGGTCTATTAGAATCCCAGACACTGTATTCTTGTGGGATATCACTATTCATTTGGTGAAGGTGGCATTTGAATTATGTTTTTTTATAAGATGAGGAGAATTTACTCACATAGGGGATGGGGAGTGGCTCTTTGGTTGGGAAATTTGAATCCAAGATATCTTCTTAAATAAAGATTCATCGATGGATGGACATTATGTGGAAAGAGATGTCGTGCCCTACTATGACCATGCTTTCATAGGGTTTTTTTCTCATCAACTTTTACTCATTAGATGAGTGCAATTTTGTGTGGAAAACTATCATTGGTTCCTTTGCAGGGTGTGGTTTTTAATGTCCATGGGAATTATTTTTCAACCCAATGGTGGAAGTTATTGATAAAATCCCCATCTGGGTCCCTCTATACTTTCTTCTATTGAGATTTAAAAATTTAGATATGATCATGAGTTACTGGTAGAGAAGGTTGGGGAGTTTGTGAAGATTTGATCGTAAATCAAATGGATGCCATTATTCTTTTGGGAGGGTTTGCATCTATGTGGATGTATCTAACCCAGTTATCCATTCTATTTAGATCTCTTCTGAGCATCGTCCTGTGGTTTTAGCATGTGGATTTCAAGGGAAAATGTTTCAAATGCTTCTAATGTAATAAAATTGGGCATAAATTTATTATTTTCCCCTCTCATAAGAAGACCCAAAAATGGATTTTGAAATAAAAATATGTTGGTTTGATCACTCCACCTCAAATCCCAAGCCAACCCCATTAATCTTTAAGAAACTAGTGCAGAGCTTCGCAAAAACATCGACATTTATAGCAAACCTAGGGTAGGTCTCTTTGGCCACATATAGGGGTGGTGAGGGAGGATAAGGTATGAGAATTTGAGGGATTCAATTTTAGCTAGTAAAGGTGAATCAGTAATAGTTAAAACTCTAGAGCAACAGGATATAAACTTTGTTCAATAATTAGAGGAGGCTTCTTGTCAAAAGACTGATGATGATCACCACTTAGGCTTCAAGAGTGAGTCTCACAATCTAATAGAGATAATATTTATCCAAAGTAAAATGTTAGAAGCATTCAAAAACTCTCTCTCTTATACTCTTAAGACAATGATGAATTAAGGGATGAAATTTTAGAATAAATAATTAGATCATTGTCTATTTTAAATAAGGTTGTAATTGGCTTTATTAAAACCCCTATAATAGTTTCTAGGTTGGTTAGTTGGGGTGCTAAACACTAGATTAATATGAACCATAGATTGTAAGTTATCTCTATTAATAGATGGAGCTAAATATAGTATGTTCTATTTATAAATAGCTCCAGCTCTTTGATGGAAAATTACTATAAATAATTCAATAAATTATATTTGGGTCTCATATATAAATGACATACTCTTTAGAAAGATGTGTGGTTATTTGTCTTCCACTAGTTATGTCTATGCTCTTATATGTTATTTGATGATTAACAATCAATCTAGATGCAAATGTATACATAGTGTTCCAGATTCACACTATGGGGGGATCCATCGCTTCAAGAATGAAGGCAACAACACTGTAAGCATTTGGTGGTATCATGCATTATGAGTGGACATGAGTGGTTTGGTTTGTAATTATGTGGAAACCTAATAAAGCTAATGATGAAAAATACATAAGGTTTGGCATAAATATGGATGGCAACATGCTCGACCTACCTTAATTAATTCATACCACTAGAAATGTGTGTGTGGCATTTGGTGGAGATGGATTGGTGATCTTGCAAGTATTATGGGCCTTTTGAAAGTGTTTTACGGTATTTTAGACCATGAAGCATGCAATGGCATTACCACACACCATGAAGCATGAGTCAATAACATTAATGCATGCCATGAGAATGGTCTTCCTGGTATGATGAAAATGTATTTTGAGAATCCCCCTGGACCAATTTGTTACCATTAGTAACTCATCAAGCATATCTCTTATTTAGAAAAAAACAATATATCCATAGACACAAATTCTCAAGATTATTAGGAATGGGTATTGGAGTGTAACCCCATCTCCAATTTAAATAATTATAAATATTAGAAACCATAGATCTTGATGAATGGTAGGACAATAAAAATACATTTGAATTACAGTCAGTTTTTTATGAATACCAAAATGGCTTACCACCATCACGACACGTGGCATGGGCCTTTGAATAATATGTGCATACAATTCAATAAACATTTCAAAAATTTTGCATAGAAACATATCCCTTTACATTATTAGTCTTTTCACATATAAGTTCAATCCAACTTTTAGATATCATGATGCCACATTCCTTATTTTCCCAAATCAATCCTTTGTGAACTCATACACATTTGTTTAAATATTGGGCATATTCAAAATACAATGACATTTTTTTTATATGGTTGTGTGCATGGGAGAGAAGATATCAACACAACTAAAGATCACCATAATTATGGTGACCTACATGTTTATTTATTTATGAATTTTATGTCAAGTGTAATATCAATGAGGATTTTCACTATTAGGAAAGATATACCCCAAAAGGTTGAAATAAGTGGAATGCTTCTTGTTAGAATTAGATTATTTTATGTAATGTTTCCCTATAATAATGACATGATCCACATATTTTCCAAATAATTTAAGGTTAGTTTAGATTGGTAAGTCACTGTGTGTGACCAGTTATTTAGGCATCTTGTATATAATCTAGGGTTAGTGTAGATTTTTTAGTAACTACGTATGATTCCTTAGTTAGACATTGAGTAGGAATAAGTTAAAGAGAATGGTCAATAAATACATATACTAATGTACTTACTCATGTTATGAAATATTAGCTTTTATCACTATTTTATAAGATTAATTTACTTTTTTAAATAGAAAAATTAATTTATTATAGTAATATTGGTATCTCTAAATTTTAATTGTGTGATTTCTTATCTTGAATCTAATTTATGCAATTGAAAACTATTTATACATCTTTCAATAACTAAAAAATGATATTAATTAGTATAAATAACCTCCACAATACATATAATCTCTAACTATGAGTGAATTAAGAGCATACTCTTATAAATCTCTAACATAAATATCTATAAAAAAACACATCTTGAATTTCTTTCCATACTAAAACACAATTTAAACATAATTTATCCATGAGCAAAGATCAGAGGTAGGATCCACCCCTAAAAACAAAGTGATAGAATAATTACATGTAATCGATATATGTATGTATTATCTCTAGTCATTGGGTAAATAAAATTACACAGTTGACCAAAAGTTTCCCATAAAATGACCCAATTGTAAACACTTAAGTGAGAATCCAATTAGCCAAAAGTATTTAAGAAATATTAAAGCATGTGCATCTTTTTAATAGTATTAAACTTTTAGGTAAGATGACCTACACTAGGCAAAGCTAAATGTAAGTAGGAAAATAATGCCTAAGTAAAAGAAATTGGTAATGGTAATGAAGTAAAGGGAAGGCCTTTCAACAGATGAGAAGTTTGTAGGAGAACAAAATAACAAGCGAGAAAACCATTTACATGGAACAATGTTAAATGGTTACAATGGTGTGTCCATTTATTTAAACAAAAGATGATCTTCATTTCTTAATCATTTATGGTCCCCATTATTGAACCTAGGAAGAGGCAATAACCCTTCATTTTTAGACATATGTAATGAAATTTTACATCAAACACTTGAATGTCAGTGAATCTACCCACCAGGATCTTAACAACCCACCACGCTTCTGACAATCCCATCCTTAGGATGGGTGTGTGCCTCCACACACATGAAGGAGCCCTAGATGAACACTACCATACCAAAATTACCACTTGAGACCCAAGACTCGAACATAGGTGGCCACTTTGATACCATATGTAATGAACCATTACACCAAAATCTCATATTATTAGTGAATCTACCCATCAAGATCTTCACAACATACTTGATTATGAACCATTGATTATTTATAAAGATGTCTAATCCTAAATTGAGAATGTGTAAAGGGTAAAATTGTAAAATATCCTATACACAAGGATGAATGAAACTTTTCTAAAGTAGGTCAATTAATTAAAAACTCAGATAAATGAATATTTTGAATTAAAATGCTAAGTTGTGTTAAATATAGAAAGCACATTCAAAATAATAATTTAATTGCATAAACATGAAGAAGATATAATACTTAGCTCATCTACAAATGCACAGGTGGATTTGAGATATGTAGAGGTGGAAACGTGAAAGAACAAGATTAGGTTCTAGTTATCACATTATAGAAATATTAAATCCGAAAACATGGACACTTGTGTCAACCTTGAGACATTTGTGTCAATGTAAGTGTCCTGACACAAACATAATTTTCTAGTATAAAATATTCATTATATTATGAAGTGACCACCTAGAGCCTTCTGAGTTTTATGTCACCTTTATGTTGGTGTCTTTTCTTTATGCACATAGGGTGTAGATGATTGTTTATGGAGAAAAACCACATCTCTTCCCCTTAGGTCTTTATACCTTACCAAAAATGGGTTAGTGGGCTCATGAATTTGAGATGACCTCAAAGATTCATATGTTAATGAGCATTTCCCACATACCCATTATTCCAAATAGGGCCTCAAAAATATATAATTCTCCCCTAAGGGTTGGCTTGTGTGTGCACAAGGGTGCACTATGCTATATGCAAAGGCATTTAATGATCTAACTTGTAACTTGATAACTACTACTCATGGGTTGCTCTTTTAATGCTTCAAATCTATAATATGACTGATCTTATGACTGATATAGAAATAGGGGAGAATAAGGTGGTTTTAATTACTTTAAATTTGATTTGATAGATGTGCACTTGGTAAGATTTTTGAATATGGCATGATGATATTGAATGGTCTTTGTTTTGTATTTATGCCACATCCTTTGAGAATATCTCATGATAAGGTTCAATAAGACAAATAGATCAACCCATATGTTTTAAAACATTTTCAATTTGCATGACTTTTGAGAACTGGACACATGATAAGAATTTGTATACTTGTGTTGATGTAAGTGTCCCTATGTGGGATACATGTGTCTAATAGGCTAAAAAGCTATCAAGGATTTAAAACTGACAGTGAAAGATTTAAAGTAGGTTTTAAGCTAGTTGTATAATGTAAGAGATTTGAGTCATTAGAAATGATAGGGTTGGACCAAAAGATAAGCAATTTGATGTAGAGAGATGCGGAATGCAAGCCTTCAGCAACAGTGAGGTATAAAACTAAAGAGTAGAGACCTAATAGGTATTTGTCAAGTATACAAGACTGAAATGTTATATAAATCAAATTTTAGTATGTATATTTTCTTCCCTTTAATCTAGCAATACATGTAATGATTAAATCACTAGTTTAAAAGAAAGAAATGCATACCTAGGTGTGTACAACACACTTGCCTTTTTTTTAGCCCACCTTGAGTGCTTTGTTGGGGTATGCCCTATAACCAAGAGCATGTTACAGTATAAATAAGTGTATATAATCTAAAATTTGAAATAATTGACATGCTTGAAAAGAAAGAGAGCAAGGAAGGAATACGCCTGTGTGTCAATGCAACCATGTTGCCCCTTAGTACTTTGACTTGATAAATATGATTTCTTATGAAGCATTGGAGATGAGAGAGTTTCAAATTAAATGTTTTATATTTAAAGAGGGTGATTGGAAGGTAATTATGCCTGTAATATAGGGTGGATGCATAAAGTTGGGGGACAAATAAATGACACAATGAAAAATACAAAACATTTTTTGTAAATGACATACACCCTTTTTATATAAAAAACCAAGAGGTATGTGTATAGAGTTGGGGAAAAATTATATGTACATAACCCATAAAATGTACGTGTTATTGTTATAACATGAATGCATTATGGCTTTGAATTTACAAGCCATAATGTGTACGTGTTATAACAATAATGCATATACGTTATTAAAACTTATAGAAACACGTACACTTTATAAGAATGTGTATGCATTTCTATAAGTTTCAATAAAGCATACGCATTATTGAAACTATAAAACAAAAAAATACCCTCATCCTCTTCATTCTTCTCATTAATGTTTTGTTGATTCTCACTCACGTTTTGCCCTCAAGCTCACATTTTTGCCTGCAAGATTCATGTTTTGCCCTTCATTCGCTAGATCGATGATGTCATCATGAAAAAGAGGTATGTTTTTTTGTATATTAAAATAATTTTTTTTTTTTTTATGAATATGAATTGCATATAGTTTATTTTTTCATTTTTCTCCAATAGGTCGGCATTCTCTACCTAACCCTCCACTAATCCCCTACCTAACCTTCCACCCAACCCTCCTAACCCTCTTAACCCTCCACCCAACCCTTCGCCTAACCCTCCTATAGTTCCCCTAGATCCCCCAAATAGTTAAGAGGATATAGTTACTCACATATTAGAAAAAATAATTGAAATTAAACAAATAATTAGGAGAATGAGGGAGCCCACTTTCACAAACACCCACTGCACCTATTTAGCCAATAACCTAGAATTAGTATTAGGTCAAGTTGACTCGATAACAAGTCAAAGTGATAGATGGAGGTCATATAAGGATAGATTTAGGGCTTACTATGCTGATAATTTTTCAAAATTTAAGGTGAAAAATAAAAATATAATAAAAGATCAAATTTATGCCTTATTTATCGACCTGACCACCAATGCCCCATTTTCCATAACAACCAGACATTTCCCAATCCATTGATGTCAACATGATTTAATTAAATATAATTTTTGGGAGTGATGGTGGATGTTGTTTAGATATCCCCCTTGTAATAACCATGAGGTCCTTTTATACTTTTTGAGGAAACTCTATTGTGATTTTGTCCTAATTGAAATTCCAAACTACTTTGACTATGGTGAGTTTCAAGGTCGAGGGAAAGGTTCCACACAAGATTGACCAGGTGCACACCATGTACCTAATTGACCTATAAGGATCCATACCCAAAAGCCACTTCATCTAGAGATTCACTTTGTGGTGATAAAGGTTGTGGAGATAGAGACTTTACATGCACTTAGTGCACTTATTGACACACTCATTCATGATATGAGTAGATTTTTAGAGATAGATGCTCATGATACTCTAGCTAGTGGCTATACCCAACCCCACCTATGTAGATGTTATGGTGTTATATGCATTGGACCTTCAAATTATGATGGTGGTGATTCAGGGGGATTAGAGGATATGGTCTTGACTGATGATTTTTTGGCACACACATTTGGTTTGGATACGTTGGGAGTCTCTACAAATATGCAGATATCTGTTATATAAATTTAATGTTAATTTTTTAAGTTATATTTATATTTAAGTAAAAAAGTAAAAATTAATTTACATGTTTAAATTGAATAATATATATGTATTTTCTTGTGTTCTAGGAGGAGATGTTGCCTTCGACATCACAACTAGGTAGTGGGCCAACCTAGGCTACTACATCTATGCGTGTCAATACGACACCATATACATTTATAGAGGTAAAATTTCAAGTGAATATTACATACTCTATATGTACATTCATACACCTTAATTGCATCCTTGGTAGATTTTGTGTAATAAAATATAAAATACCTAATTTATAATTTTGTTGGGATTTTTATTGTTTGATGTATTAACATGGATTGGCATAACTTGTTAGAAAATCATCCTCCATCTCAACTATGTTTTCAATAACCAAAATAGCAAGTTAAACATTTTTTTGATATCTAATTATATGTAGTTTCCATAGTGGGTCAATCCCAATCAATAGGATTCGATATATATATAGAATTCATTTGATAAAATTTATTTGGTAGAATATATTTCTATCAATTTCTCAATCAAGCATATCATGTCTTTATCAATATGCACACCACTCCTTTCTTTTAAATACTAGCCTTATAGACAAGCACTTGATTCCTTGTTATCCTAATCACATACAATGGTTCAATTTCTATGATCGATATCCAAAATAGTCATAGCTATCAATTCAATTCCCATCTTGATTCCATCCGAGCATAATAATTTCATCTCTATCTATGGAGTTATTAATTTAGATGGAATAACCTCTTGATCCCATTGTACCTATTCAATTCCATTGGTTTGTTGGGAAAGTGTCCATTAGATCCCATTGGTTTATTGGGAGAGCATCGACTATAAACTATAGCCTATATGCATATATCATAGGCCTTACGACCATATACAAATAGGGGACCTCAACCCCATATAGATAGATGGGGTTGAGTATTTTGTTACCACCACCTACTTAGGGGGCCCAAAGACCTACTATATCTAGTTGGGGGAGAGGTCCTATCTATATACATTGATGCAAAGCTATATCAACTTATATACTAAACTCTACCTATATCCCTTCCTTTGAATGTTTTCCTTCATCCATTCATAACTCATTACCTTAGTCCTTTGGTCAATCAAATAAAAATGATAATATTAGTCAAATCAATCCTTATATCTTCTTATCACACTCTCTTTACATCCTTGGTCATCTCACTAACTCAAAATCTATGTCTACTTACCCCTCACATGCACCTTTCTAGATTTACCATCTACTATCCCTATTTTTGGGTAAAGCTCCTTGTCTAGGCCTTAACCCTTTTCCTTTAACCCTTATCTAATCCTAACACTAGATCACAACCTCATTTATGTACTTTTCCATACTTGAAAATCATAAAACCACCTCCATTAGTGAGAAGACATAATTAATGTAAGATTACAAATTTTTGGAATTTTTCAATAATCAAATCTCATTTTATACGCTAAACCCTAAAATCAAGGTTTTTAGGCCATTACCAGGTCTGAGAGCACACTAAAGGGGATAACCTTTATTTTAGTGGGTTTCAAAACCCTAAACCTTTTTCATTGGGTTTATATTAACCCTGTACAACTTTCTCATTCAGACAACAAGTTCTAAAAGCCCATAATTAATTGTAAACTCAAAACTCTCAGTTTATAACCTTGAATATGCACACATAAAATTAGGGTACAAGGTTACTTTTCCTTTCCTTAAAATTCAAATATCTTCAAAATATAATATGGGATTATATACACTTCCATTGAATATATTATACCCCTTACAATATCAATGGAATCCCAAACTAGTTTCAACATAATAAAACTCGTTCCTTTGACTGTATGCTCCCCTTTAGTAAATAGGGTACTCAGGGATTGTTTCATCTTTCAATGTCAAATCACTATAAACCTATATAAATATTATCTCCCCCTTTCTATGATCACTCTACATCCTTCTTTAAAATCTTTAGAATCCAACATTTGAATTATCAATTACACACCAACTATACTAACTTAAACCAAGGGAAACCCTATTTGAACTCAAATTCAAATTTAAACATTTTTAAGACACATTTTAGACCTTGTATTAGCTTAAGATTCCCCTGAATTTAATGACTTAATTTCACAAAATCCACTAAAAAATTCTCCCTCATTGTCTTGTCATTCTCCCTCATGAAACTAACATTTCTTGCCTTCAGTTTGGTGTCACAAGTCACATGTTGCCCATATTCACTTGTCACATTCATGCTTCCTATGACCTCATTATATTTTTTCATATCTTATGCATTAATAAGTTTTTTAAATACTTTTTTAATTAATGAATTACCCAAGTTATTAATTATTAAGTTGTTTGTTCAGCTGACGACTAGGGTGGACACTCCATCATTGTGAGTCAAGACAGACTCAACCATTACGACTGCAATGTCAGCTACATAGTTACTCATCAAGGTATGTATATTCACTTGTAGTTTTGAATTATAATTTATTACTTTTATTATATACTTTGGTAAATTTAAATTATATGCATGAATGTATCGTGTATGCAGGGCTGTCATATGACATTTGATAGTCTGATTCAAATGGATACTACAATAGCTCCTCATGAGAATAAATAGTACATAAAGATTAATGTTATACTTGGATATAATAGATCAGATATATGGTCAAAGTCATGTGAGGATTTCATGTTAGTAAGTTGAAATGTTGGTATAACCTTATATGTGTTGATTATATTAGAGGTTTGGAACTCTAGTCATCCACCCACTCTTGTTACTCACACTCATTCCAAATAAAGTCCATGCATGCAAAACATAAGCATGCCAAGTGTCATGTATGAATAGTCCAAGAACCTACATTTGAGCTACGAAATGAGTGGAGTTCACATGAACCTATTAGAGTCCTATAATCCTCATAGTTTGCCAAGTATTTTTACTCCATCAACCAAAAATGTCTATGAATAGTAAAATTTACTTGACTACCATGACATATGTTCTCATTACACCAGTCAACCATAGTTTTTGCATCAATCAAATCAGCAACATTGTCATATTTTAAATCCTCCCTTGCAATGGCTCTCTTTATACATGCTCTAGCACCATCATGCTCCCCTTTTCCATAGCCAGCCTTAGTGAAACTCCAAATATGTTCTACATTAGTGGTAACATGAATCCTACTTAACCAATAAAACATATGTGCATTCTTGAGTTGTGATGTGCAATTGTCTGACCAAATGTAATGTCATTTGAAATTAATGTTCCTTTAAGTCAACTATCCATAGAACTTATCAAAACAACCTTGCGCATACTCTTTACAATGTGATTGGTCATCACTGATATAGAAATGGTGATCCCTTAATATTTTTTGATCTTCCTCAATACTATCATGTGCATGCATGAATGTTATATGCATGAATATGGAAATTTGTTGAGTTGTAATACTGTGATTGAACTTCCATTTATGGTTTGAATGTGTAATTTTATACAAACATGACTACTAAAATAATAGAATCAAGTGGGAATGTGTCCTTTCTTAGATTGAAATGTTCATCCAACCATTTATCCCTATGTGTGTGCCTTGCATACTCATAAACAATTTTCTCCATGAATTTGACCATAAATTCTGAAACAGGTATCTCTTTCGTAACAAGCTCACACCTTTTAGATTCTTTGCCATATTTTACTTGATAAGTCAGAGATTTGTATTTGATCAAAACAACTAATTCTTATCTAATTTCACTTGTACACTCCTCATGGATACATTTTTTAAATTTTGTTAATCTGCCACAAATTCTATTTCATTAAATTTTATTTATTATTTTTGGGTAAATTATCATGAATAAGATCTTCATCAACACAATAAAAAACTTTAAACTTTGAATGTGAATTTTCAACATTATTTAATTTTCTATTGTCATTTTCATCATAATTTAATTCATTATTATGAATTTTATCATAATTCAATTCATTATTATAAATTTAATCATTATTCAATTGATTATTATCAATTGCCTCATTATCTAAGGCATTTAGATCATTAGGGTTAGTGTTTGTACCTTATATGGAATGAATTGCTTGCATTTGTACCTTGTTATTTCCCTCAAATCTTCTAATTGCTTTGATGTTTTGTTCAACTTATTACTCCTTGAATGTGAACCAGAGCCCATTTTGACAAAATCAACCAAGAAATTACTTCAAATGTGGGGTCCAAAAGGAATTGCAACCAAGAAAGTATATAGAGTACATAGTGAATGTCTGTGGGGACAACAATCTCAATTAGGAATAAAAATAGACATTGAAAAGTGAGTTTTTGTTTGTAATCTAAGGAACATGTACATGTTATATGAATGCATATGCATTACTATAATGTGTATGCATTCCTTGAAGTATAGCCATATGCTATAATAACAAGCAAAAAGGTTCATATTCAAGCATATTTTCCATTATAATACTATAATATGATGCAATAACACTCAATAAGACTATAATATGATGCATAAATCCCTAATATGATGTAATAAGACTATCAAATATTGCAATAACACTATCATATCATATAATAAGGCTCAATATCATGCAATATGACCATCATATGATGCAATAAGATTATCATGTGATGCAATAAAACTATCGTGCGATGTAATAAGACTATCATATGATGCAATAAATCTCCAATATGATGTAATTAGGCTATCATATGATGCGATAAGGCTTGATATGATGTATAAATCCCCAATATGATGCATAAATATCTAATACATGATGAAATAGGACTCTTGATAAGACTATGAAGGAAAAATGACTAATAAATGATGCAATAAGGCTCAATATGTAAGAAAAAATGAACTAAGCTTGCCCAAAATCCCATCATAGGTCATTACAAAACTAAGTGAATAATAGGTTCACAAATTGGTACTAATCACATTCATTAATTTATGCATTTGTGATGAAATCAAGGAACTTAGGGGTTGTGTTTATTATAAAATTAGGATTTAGGGTTAGGGGTTTAGTGTAATGGGTTTGTACATGTGTACATGTCATGAAATTAGGGTTTAGGGGAATTTTACATGTTCAAATGATATACTTAAAGTTTATAATCAACATGTCATGAAATGTGACCTAATTTATACCTTTCAATCACATCATAGAGTTCAATTTAGGTTCAAAGAGTTAAAATTGGCCACATTTGCATTCATATTTTCATTTTTGATTAAATTAGGGTCAATTAAGTCATACATGTTGCATCTAGATTATACAATCAATTGGGAGATAAATTTGGTTTAGGGGCTCAATTTTGCCCAAATCACGTCCCTAATTGAACCAATTGACTAATTAGTTCAATTTATGATAGATAAAATTGTACTTAATTTTTTCCCAAATCATGTATATATCATGTCTTATAGTTATGTCAATAAGTGGTTAAAATTAGCCTCCCATGCCTCCTTGATTGAATTAACCCTATAATTAAACCTTATTGTGCCATGTGTGTGCATCATACACCTAAAAGTGTTAACTCTATCAGAGATGCATCACGCCCTAGAAGTTTTAGAGTTGAAAATGCCTTGGGAGGCCAAATCCAATTATATATCACCATGTGTACCTCATATGTACTTGAAAGTGTCAACACTATTAGAGGTGTCAGGTCCTAAAAGCATTAATAAAATATATCAAATCCTTGTAAGGCCTGATCTAATTAGATATACACATGCACATGTGTATCTTGTATACACATGCACATGTGTATCTTGTATACACATATGTATGTATTAGAGATATAACTTTCACTTATCCTAGGAGCATTAGATTTATTAGAGCCTCAAAATGCCCAATCCAATTAAATATTTCCATGTGTGTAGGTCTAGTACACCTAAATAAGTGTTAGAGTTATCATATATGCACATATTTGATACTTAGACATGTTACATCACTAAGCCAACCAATCCAACTAAGGCCTATTCATAAATTTATCATGCATACATACATAGAAGCCAATAATTTTTAAAGATCAACATCAATCCAATCAACTCATGTCTAGTAAATAATTCACATGGTGTGAGCCTCTAAATTTTCATTAATATACATAAATTATAATGTAGAGCCATTTAAGGTCCCATTTGAATTGAGCAAGCATTAAACATTATCAATTTTCTATACGGATGTATTCAAATTATTTATATCCCTTTGCCTTAAATTACCTAGATATATATCCCAAAATTTACATTCATAATAATTCTTAAATGTAAGAGAGAACACAGTTTAGCAACATAGATGAGCGTCAACCTCAAATCCTAAGCTAGAGCAAGAATTCTGAGACACATGTACTACTTTCTTAAAATCCACATCATAAGGTTTAAGCTCATTACAATGAAATATGAATAAGATGATTGAAGATATATGTACAAAATATATATAACCTTAAGACCTTCAACAAGGGGGTGCACATTGGTATTCAATTCTGATCAACCATCTATATGAGGTGAGTAGTTCATCATCCACATGAACAATTATTGTGTCTCTCTCCTCAGCATCATCCTTGAGGGGAAGCAGGTCTTAGATTTAAGGGACATTGTCACATGTTTAATGTATATCTTGAGTAAGTTTAATAGATTTTGAGCTGAGGTAAATTATACATATGTTGTACTTGGTCAATGTCAGGTCTACACCATCCCTTAATAGTTTCAAACAAAGTCCCTAGTGCATTTAGATATTTTCTAATCTATATATTAATCACTATAGGCATGACATCTTAAAACCACATCATCACTAATGGATACATGTGACCATTTTAAGTTTATTGACCTCAAAACCAAATCTTATACAAAATAAAACTCCTACTTTCATTATCATGTACATACATTGTAGGTCCATCATCCTACTTTCGTATCTTACCATCCCAATTACATAGTAAGGTATAAAACTCTATATAGTATTGATAAACATCAAGTGTTTTCTAGCTTGTTTTTGAGATTGCAATTGTTGCATCCATGGTGGGGCTAAGACTAGTCCCATGTCAAAGACACACTCTTCAGATGATTTGGGAATAGATGGAGTGGTTGATGGTTGTCCCATGTGTGATGGAGGGGTAGATGAAGGAGGTGCACGAAATGGAGGATTAACCATATTTTCACAAGAGATATTAATTTTAGGCAAAATTTTAATAAATTTTTTTAATACATTAGGGGAATCAAATTTAATAATTATAATAATATAAAACTATTGTAAGAGTTTCAATTGGGACCTCAAAATGCATCCATTAAATTAGATGCACTAAGTGACCTTAGAGGAAACTTAAGGGATTTTATTCAAAACATTTTAGGAATGTTTTTGGGACAATCCAAGGCATGATTCATAGGTATTAGGCTCCATTAGATAGTATTATTGAAATAGATATTAAATATGATGCACTAAGTGACCTTAGAGGAAACTTAAGGGATTTTATTCAAAACATTTTAGGAATGTTTTTGGGACAATCCAAGGCATGATTCACAGGTATTAGGCTCCATTAGATAGCATTATTGAAATAGATATCAAAGAGATGCACTATTACACCAAGGGCTCAATTATTATTTCTACTTACACAAGATTATCTATACTACATATTCTAATTCAATGGGTTTACCACTTAAACAAATTATTTCAAAATTTATAAATAAAGGGGTTTGGTTAAAGATTATCAAAGAAATGACAAAAATGTAAGATAAGATTCTAGGCATGTAGGATAATATCAATAAGAAGTAAAAAATCTAAGGGCAAGTAAGTTTTAGAAAAGTAAGGTGGTAAGGTATATACTTGCCTTACTAGGGGAAATATCCCAATAGCTATGCATGTTTCAATTATCGAACAAGGCTTTTGTTAATGTGTGTTCTATTAACGAACCATATTGGTATATATAAATATTAAAGTGCACCAAAAGCTAAACATGAAATATATAGTTCTTGTTCAACATTTATTTTATAAAATTAAAATTAACCAATCACATCTTGACATGTAAGAGTCAAGTATTGATACTCTAACGCACAATGATTGGTACAATAAAGGTTAAGTTTTGATCATAGGTTTAAAATATACATTTTATGACCTCTCGTGATAAAATCAGTTATATTTTCAAATGTATAAATGTGTTAGACCTTGAAACCTTAGTTACAATTAGTTAAGATGACATATTTAAATGGGTAAAAAATTTGAAGTCTAATGTGATGTTAATTCACTTTCTAAAGCTAATGGGAACTTTCCCCTAAAAAAAACATGAAATTTGACATTTCCCCTATAAGGATGCATGGATAATGGGACATTTTCCCCATAACAAACATAAATTTCATTTTTTTGGTTTTATGTGAAATAAATGCATACGTGTTATATAACATGTAAGCATTCTTTGTTGCATCACGCATTATTTCAATTTGAATTTAAAACTAAGCCTTAAGGCTTGAAAATGGCTTGGATTTTTGAGCCAAAGGCTTGGGACTGTGCATCTATAGCTGATATCAAGAGTTTTAGAAAAAAATAATAAATTTCAAATTCAATCACCAAATACGCTACTGATATCAACATCAAAATTCAAAAAATTATTACCGTTATGACAAGCACATTGTCCTCTTTCTAAATGTATGTTTTTAATAATTTTTGGGCTGTTTTAAGGGTTCAAACTATATTTATTTCTAACAAAACATTTTTTATGCCCCTACATGCCTCACTCATACATGCTTACTCATGTTTATCTAATTTTTTTTTATTGATCTAAATGCAAAAAAAAATATATGGTAACAAACTAGGCCTAATTCTACACACATTAAAAAAAAATCAAATTTCATTTTTTTTAAGGTAGTTAGGGTGGGTCATATGGATGGCTATCCATTTTCTTGTCATTTTTAGGACATACTTAATTTCCAAATTAATAAATAAATATTCATCAAAAAAATATAAAAAAGTTCATAACACACTAGAAGATCTAGTCTAAATATTCACTAAAGGGTTTCTAACAATATCAAATGATTCTAAAAAAATGGTGGGTCACATGGAATGGTACAATTCAAATTTTCTTAAAAAGGTAGGAGTTAATATTCAAATTTTAGATGTTTGACGTATTTATACTTAACCATTTTTCAAAAAAAATATAATTTTGGAAACTAGACTCAGAATTCTATAAATCATATTTTTATACCATCTTCAAATTTTGAGTGTAGCTTTCCCTAATTATCTATAGAGTTTTATATTTTTGAGGTAGGACCTTTTTTATCCCCCAAGTTGGTACACTTACCCCAATGCAAATATTGAAAGTGTTAGTCCCGACCCTAAAGGGCATACGCCCTTTAAAAAGGACATACACCCTTTCACAAAAGCCATTTTTAATCCAAAGGGTCTACACCCTTTGATCTTTTTTATTTGTATTTTTTATTTGACCTATTTGTTTTTTTGCAAGGATATATTTCATAAAATAAATATAGTAATTATAAGTTTATATTTAATTTTATATTCCTATACGTTAAATTTATTTTAAGAAATATAATAAATTAGTGCCACTCTACATCTTTTGAATTTGATTATAGAGCTATAGGAGTTACCATTTAAAATTAAGTTTTTCAAATTCCATTCTAGTCAATACTTAGTTTTCAAAATTTCAAGATCAGAAGATAGAATGAGAAAAAAGGTTTCAAATCATGTTATGCATGTAATATATCTATACCATTGAGAATTGCATGCCTACTTTACCTAATTAAGTATTCCCTACCTACTTTATCTACTTGAGTATGCCCTACCTAATTAAATAACAGAGCCATATCTTGATCTAAAAGAGTATGCCATACCAAAATAAACAAGCCATATCTTGATATTTACTATTGCATACTGGTGTCAAAGTAAGTATTCCACTTACTCAACCTGGTCTACTTCAATATCCTCTAAAAACTTGCATGTAATTAGGTATCTTCCTAGCCATAAACTATCTCTTAGTCTAAATCACAAAAGGTCTTCTAAATATTGGTATTGAAAGACTAATAACCTTATTCTTTAGTATTATCTCTTGACTTCTTAGCCTTTGTATTCAGATCAAAAGAAACTTTTAATGTCTTAAAATAGGGTACTCAATCCCAAGTTAGTAATCTACCTTCAAGCAAAACCCTTATTTGACTCCTAAAGCACTCAATTGTACATCCTCACTTCTTTGAATAATACTATGAGGGTTTAACCAATTATTTGACTCAAGCTACTTAGTGCATGAATAAATTCATCTCAAAACTCAGATGCCAATCATTCTACCCTTTATAGGTCTTTTAGGCCAAATTATACCTCTTTAGGACTTGATACAAATAAGTCTAAAAATACTTTGTTTTTTGGAGTCATTCACTTCAAAAACTCAATGAAAATATCAATACAATGATACAAGACTCATACGTGTCTTTACACAAGCTCAAAATACCAATTAGATCACTAAAGAGCCCAAAAAGTTGACTAAGTCCTAAGCACTCTTATAGTATTATTAATCTAATATCATCAAAGGATTCTTATAAATATTTATTAATATGTTTGGAGACTATTTTTGAGGATGAGAAACTAGTTTCCTTTATTTCTTTCTTAAGAATGGGACTTCAATGGAAACTTTGCTCTTTAGGTCTGGATGGCCTAATCTACTTACTTAGAAGGCTATTGACTCGGCTTAGTTGAAAAATGCTTTAAATCACTTTAAATAATTATTATATAGTGTTTAAACAATAACATTATACCTTCATAATAGGTTTATACTCAATCAACAAAGTAAAACACTTGAGGTTTCTCTTGATTGAGCTTTCCTATGACTATCTATAGGTAGATAAAAAAATAATCCTTTGTATTTGTATGAACAAGGTGAGTTTGAGCATGATAAATATTCTAATAACTTATAAACCCTCTCAAAAAACTTCCATATGATTTTTAGGAGATTCCACTAGTTTAGATGGAAGTTATGGTTCTTTTTGTATCAAAAACCTTATTTTAAGGTTTGACTCTGTATACAGATCCTGATAGCTTCAAATTGATTATTCATATAACTTAAAGACTATTTTCAAGAACTAACACTTGGATAAAAGTCCTGAATACCTATCTCAACTTCTCCAATCTTATAAACAAACTCATGCAACTTTCTCTATGTGATATAAGAGAATGCAAGTGATTATAGATACATAGAAAATAGGCTTTAGAAGGTTTTAATGACACAAACCGTGGATCAAGTATAAATTATATTTAAATGAAGTTATATTTCTTTCACACATGTAAAAAAATTTTAAATACAAAAAACTAAGTAACAACACACCTTTTGTTCACAATAAAATGATTATTTTGACTATATAGACCCCTATTATATCTTGGCAAACTATCAACTGTACTTGCAATCATGAAGTTCTTCACTTTTTAAGCTTGTTCTCAACTTAAATTCCTTATTTTTTATAGTTTTGAAGTTGATAAAATTGTTATATATGTAATATACTTGGAGTTTTCTATATTTTCCTTCGAATGTTCTTAACAACCTTGTTGTCAACTTAGAAAATGAACTTTAATTGATGGGTCTATCAATATGCATAACCGAATATCCTATACCATGCAACCTATAGCTTGAAAGGATAGGGGTTATATATACCTATATAGATAAAAGAGTGTCTAGGGACATTAATGTAAAATTCTTGAAGGTGGATTTAAGATGAATTCCTAAATAATGTGTGGGTTTTTTAATCAATGGGTCTATCAATATTGCTACATCTTATTTTCCTCTGCTAGGTTTTAATCTGATGAATTGTTGTCCCTTTGGCATATGTGTCATTATGACACATTGGATATGGTACATGTGCTTAAATTTGTGTGAAGATTTAGTCTTGATATGCAAATCAAAAAACTAGATATTTTATTTTATGAATAAATTAATAAAAATATCTTTATAAACATCTTTGAATATTTAGCCAATTCATTTTTGATATCAGAGATATCAATATAGTATGACATATGTCAATATAACCTATATGTACATATACACTAGTTTTCAAAGGTATAATTATCTTTTAATTATGGGCTTATGCATGTATATCTATTAAATAACTAGCTAAGGTTGCTTTAATAATTTTCATGCAAAGTAAAAAAATGAATATCTTTATTATATTGCTTAACTAGACTTATTCTTTATTTAAGTGGCATATCACTCAGTACTAATAAAATTATATGTTTTTATCTAAATCAAGGAATTATTCAGTGAGAAAAACTATGGATTTGAACAATAAGTTAAAAATAGAAAATAGAGATATAATTAATCATTGAGGGAACTTAAGACAAGATTGTGAATTAGAAAATGATGACTAGGACTTATAACAAAATGTTTACAAGAAGAGAGTGAATTTTAAAGAAGTGTTAGAAACCATGCAGGGATAAAAAGAACATGAAAATAAATTAGGTGCATGATATCAAAGGAAAGAAGATACGGCATATGGGGCAATGAAAATTAAGAGTGCCAAGTTTTTTTAGATGAGACTAAAAAAACCTTGTAACTTAAATGCTTTATGGGGGTCGTTGATCTTGCCTTCTAGATGGCCTTCATGCAACCCTTGTTATCACCATGTATAGGGTTTTAACCTCTAAGAGTAGCCTTTTCATGCAAAATTATTAAGATTTCTGCCATTCCAAGTTTTGTTTTTTTCTTGTCTTTAACTCAATCAAAAAATAATGTTGACACCATTCTTTTTTATCTCAGTTGATTCAATTAAAATGCATTACATTCCAATAAAGGATTGCAACAGACCTTTCAAGCCCCTCTGTACTATTGATAGACTACCATATGAAATTATTTCCATGCCTAGGCATGACATATATATAATGTATATGTGTTGTGGTCAAGCCTTCTATGGGGAGTGCAAGCTATTTCAAGTCTGTTTCCTGAATTTAACAATTATAAGTGAGGGGGATAATGTTGGAGGGTTTCATGGTCACCAAAGGAGTGGAGGAGAGAGAAAGGTGATGGCTGGTGTACAATAAACAAGAAGAAAATATAATGTATGGAAGGAAAAGAGAAGATGTTGGATGAAGAAATAATAAAGAAGAGAGGTTGGCATTGGAGGTGGGAAGAAAGAGAAACCAAATAGGAACATATATTGACCCAACTCTATTTAATTTGGCAAAGCATATATCAAATGAGTAAATATTTATACTTTAAATTATTCAAATTCTTCCTTTTATTTTTTAGCTATGCATTTTGTGGTATGTTTTAAGTTCCTAGATATATACAGTATAACTCTTGTTTTTAATAAAGATGCCTTTATATAATAGATTGAATACCTTACCACTAAATGTATATTGAAGATTTCCATATAAGAGTCAATTTGATCTTTGAAATTAAAATTTATTTTGGTGTCTCAATTAACCTAGGTACTTAATATATACGTCACCTATTTCTGGTCATCTTATATAAAAAGATATATATAAACAAAACCTTGTGTAGTGATAATTAGATCTTAAATTTTTATCTTTTATCCTTATGTCTTTCTGCTTGGCATCAAACTGATCTATTATTGGATTGAGTGTTTAGGTAGTTTATATGTATAGTGTAATTTTATATGCATGGATTTGGGATGCATGAGATGGTTACACTATAGTTTATATATCTATCGAGTTGATAAACGATCTATGATAACCACACTACATATGAAGGCGTATGACTTGTGTGAGTATATATAGCATGTCTATATTATTAATATCAAAATTGACAATATTTTGTGAATTATCATAAATGTATCATTATTAAGTTCTAATATTTTCTAAATTGAATGTAGTGAATGAACAAGATTATCATGTAGATATTATAAATGGAAAGATATTATAAGGCTTATGAATAAATGAACAGAATATGTTTTAAAAATGATTGAATTGCAACAATACATATTTTGTGTTATTTTAAAATTACAAAAATGGGTAATTAAATTTTTTTCTTAAATTTAATTATTTTGTATAAATAATTGAATTATGGTTAAAATTATCTATTATAATTAAGTTAAGATAGACTTTTACTGTCATGTTTGGTTGGCATGGTTTTGTTAATGTATGCTTAATTATATTAGATATTGCATGTATGTGATCATGATCCTTAGATTAGTTTACCTAGATGGTGAGCTTATGCTTTAAATTATTTATTTGATATGTATATTATGGGGCCTGCATTGATGATACTACCAAGCAGTGAGATGATTTCTTGAGACTGGTTAGCATCACTAATGATGGGTATGAATAACCTAATCAAGTGATGTGTTATGAATTTGACTGATCTGGATGATCATATATAATGTAAAAACTTTTTTCAAAGTAATGTTAGATTAACATTATTAATTCATATGTATGATTTTCATGTTGTGTGATATCATAATAGAAACATATTTTTATTTATGATACACATCATGTAGTAGAATCTTACAACACAGGTGATTGTGAAGGGGATCGTTGGTTAACGTTTGGAATGGTAAAGAGCTCAGATGATATTCTTCCTCCCCCACTATAGTACATTCTTGGAGACAACACTTGAGGTTATCATAGATATGTGAGTTGGTGCAATGTGAGCTCCAAAGAGTTAGTTATTTTTAATATAAGTCTAAATGCCTATGGAATTTGTAAATGTAATATTATTTTACATAAACAGTCATTGTTGTATGGGAGACCAGTCATAGATGTGTCATTATGTAGTTACTAAATACTTGTATGTCTAATGTGCATTTAAACATGGTAATTTATACACTTTGTGGCTAAGGCAAACCTACTTATATGCTATATACTGTGAGAAGTTTTCCAAGTACATTTATTTATATATGTACAACTATCCATATGTGTATATATTATGTGATAGTGTACATCTTTGACATCTTAGATTATGTGAGTTTTGATGCAAATTATATTATGTGGAAGCCTGTTGAGTCTTCTCACTATAGTTAAAGAACATGGTTATCCTTACTTAGAGTTTTACAGTATGAAAACTAATCAGATTGTACATAATATATTCATTATATCTTGAACCATACCTAAATAAATATATAAGTTATGGTTATTAAATGCTTGGATAGAGTAATCATGAACTATGATAGTATGGGATATCATAGGATACTTTAGCTTAAATGTATATACTCAAGTAGTAGATAATGTAGTTGTATGTTTAAACTCTCACCTAAATTGATTTCTCTAATGATTTTATTGGTTATTACTTGAGCAATATATTCATAACAGCTAGCAGGATAACATGTATGCATGCATACAATCTTGAGAGTATTAAAAAATGATAGATTTGAATGTTATGTATGGTATGTCTTAATTTGTTTTGTATACTTAGATTACTTCTATGCCTAGCATGTGATTCTCTATGGAATTATGAATGTAGATTCCTTCATTATTACTATAATATAGGTTTTATGTGAGAGTGCTTGGTAAGAACACAACCCTAGATAGTAAGGTGTTATATTTGAGTGTGTCACTTAGCCATGGGATTATAGACCAAAGCTTTAGAGGCTCATCTGTGTCATGAGTAGATTGTTCCTTATTGGATTAGAGTGATAACCCCTTTGGTGGTGATGTCCCATGGAAGAGACCATCACATTTGAAAAGAGAACTACATCAGACCCTAATTTTGAGGAGCGGATATGTAGGCTACCCAAGATTATGGTGGGATAACGGGTCTAGATCCTTAGGCTAGTTCATGGTAGACTTGATTGCATATCAATCTGAGTGATTCATTGAATTAGTAGCAATACTTAGTATGAGAATTTTGATTGTGCTAATGTTCCTTGTGAGATAGTAAATTTTTTGTATGTTACATTTTATTCTATTATTTATAGTATTTCAATGTTGAATTGTTATTACATAAAATCGCTCATTATGACTGACTAAAGTATTCTAAAAACTATGGTTGAATGAATGTTTAATAGTTAGTTTTTTTTTTAAAAATTATTGCATTTTCTAAGTACAACTAGGAGGGTTTTTACATGTGGTATCAGATCTTAGGCTCAAATTCTAGGACCTAATGAGTCCATTAACATTTTCATATCTTCTATTTGTCAGAAATGAGAATTTGGAAAAACATGTGGTACATTGAGTGGGTACCCTAAGAGCATTGTAAGCCCTTAGAGTTATTAAAAGTTAGGTTTATTGAGTGTCTCATTGGTGATGGTTTTATAAGGTTTATGGGTAGGAGAGTACATATCTTATTTCTTGAGTTGTGAGCACGAGTTTCCTACCATATTTTTGATCTTTTGATTGAACACCTCGAGTATGACTACATCTTTCTTGGTAATCAAATCATCTTTAACATTTACATTTGTGTTTGACATGCATGAAGTGATTCTCCTTTAAATATATATATGCTTGAATTTTGTGTCTTGTTTACATAAAAATGAGGAATGGGAATTTCCTTAATTGATTATAGACGACTTGATTATAAATTCCTTTGTGTTAGGAGTTTGTAGATTAGCATCCTTATTTTGTTTTATATACTTTAGAAGAAGTATCATCTATCTTCATTAGTTTATAGGTGAGTTTTTATGCTCATTATACTTGTACATCATTTTAATCTACCGAAATGGTTCATATTTTCAAAATGTTGATTTAGTGTTTTCTTAAGTGGAAAATTATTTTTGAAATATTGTTTGATCTCATTTCTCTTAAGTTCATGGGATAGTGTTTCCTACTTCTTATTGAGAAATTTTTTAGGATTGGTTGGATTGGTTCATCCTTGTGGTTAATATGTTATTTCTAGTTAAGGAAGTAGATTATGATTCTACTCTTGGAATTTGGTAAGTAACTTGGATTGCAGTGTTATCTTTTACCATATGAGGATATGTAGGAAGTATTGTTTTGAGAAATTATCTCTCTAATTTTTACTTGTAACTTTACAAAGTTACTATTTTATCTAAAATATAAAGTTGAACATGAGGAGTAGATAACAATGGATTTATATTAATTATAGTTGATTATAATTAATATGTTATTATCTACCTTTGTTAGACTAATATTATTCTCTTTTTTTTTAAACATGTTGTTTTGAAGAGTAGTATGTGTACCTTTTTGCCATGAGCAAGTAAGGTATTAGATGTATAGAACATCTTGGTAAGGGTAGAGATAAAATTTTAAACTTGTTGTGTGATAGACATGCAAGTAAGAGACATGGTCTCACTTATAAGTTTGAAGTGTGGTATAATCCTTCACCTAAGTATGTTATGTTAATTGTGAGATTATTTATGTAATAGGTTAAGTTATGAAATTATGATACTAGTTATGCTAGTATCAATTTAATAAATATCAAAATTATTATGTGATTTTCTTATATGTATATTAGTACATATGGAAATCTTATAACTTATAATATTGCTTTTTATGATCTAATAGTACAGATTTGTGTTTCTTTGAGCCTTGTGCACATTTTTTTGAGATCATCAAGTCATGGAGACCCAAGGGAAGAATGGTGAATTGGGAATGTGAGTTCTAAGTGATAGGATTGTATCCTGCTTAGCCTCACATTGACTCAGATTATTGGTACTGAGTTGGATCTGATAGATAAACTTATCAAATCTGGGATTTGACAGAAAAAACTTGTTAAATTCAGTCATATGGCCATATGCATGTATATTGGTGGGTGTTCCATGTGGATTATTATTTCATGATTGCATACATTATTACCAATTCCTATTTATCATCATATGTATTGAGAGCCCCGATTGAGTTAGGAAAACATTGACATGTTATACTTATCCAAGGCTATGTAGAGTAGTGATAGTATTAAAATATACACATTATTCTTTCCATGTGTGCTAAAAAATTTTCTTTTATTTGAGAAAAATAGTCTCTAGGTTGGAGAGATGTGCAAAGGGACTGGAAGGTTTTGTGGAACTCTTTTTGGTTATTTGTTTTGATTTATGTGATGATCTCATGTGTTTTTCGAAATCCAATAAGACTTTTTCCAATTTGTTGGACCTAAAAGTGGTCATGTTAAACCAATTAACATAAGTGATATTCATAAAACATAATTGCAAAATAAAAAATGTCATCGAGTAGGGTCTTATGGGACTGATACTCTATGAATAATATTAAATGAGTGCACTAGTATGATTTTTTTATGTAAAATCTATTGTTATTTGCATACTATGATATTAGATACTATGTTTATATGGTGATAAACTCTGATGTCATTTGGAACTTTTGTGTCATTGAGGTGGTGACCAGTTTTAGGGGGTGGAGGATGTTACATCCTATTTTACTCTACTAGGTTTTAGTCCAATGAACTTTTGTCCCTTTGGCATATGTGCCATTGTGACATGTTGGCTATGGTACATGTGCTTACATTTGTGTGAATATTTAGTCTTGATATGCAAATCAAGAAACTAGATATTTGATTTTATGAATAAATTAATAAAAAAATATTTATAAATGTCTTTAAATGTTTAGCCAATTCATTATTGATATTTGAGATATCAATATAGTACAACATATGTCAATAGAACCTATATATACAAATACCCTAGTTTTTTAATATATAATTATCTTTTAATGGGCTTATGCATGAATATCTATTAAATAACTAGTTAAGGTTGTTTTAATAATTTTCATGCAAAGTAAAAGAAATGAATATCTTTATTAAATTACTTAACTAGACTTGTTGTTTAGTAAAGTGGTGTATCACACATTACTAAGAAAATTATATGTTTTTATCTAAATTAAGAAATTATTTAGTGAGATAAACTATGGCTTTGAATAATAAATTAAAAATATAAAATAGAGATATAATTAATTATTCAGAGAACTTAAGATAAGATTGAGAATTAGAAAATGATGACTAGGACTTGTAACAAAAAGTTTACAAGAAGAAAGAAGAGTTGAAAGAAGAGTTAGAAACCATAAAGGGATAAAAATACCATGCAAATAAATTAGGCACAAGATATCAAAGGAAAGAAGATAAGGCATATGGGGCAATGAGCATTAAGAGTGCCAAATTTTTATTAAATGAGACACAAACAAACCCTGTAACTTAAATGTTATACAGGGGTTGTTGATCTTGCCTTTTGGATGGCCTTCATGAAATCCTTATTATCACAAAATCTATGGTTCAAACCTCCAGGAGTAGCCTTTTCATCCACCATTTTTAACATTTTTGACATTCCATGTTTTGTTCTTTTTTTGTCTTTAACTCAACCCAAAAATAATGTTGCCACCATTCTTTTTATCTCAGCTGATTTAACACAAATGCATTCCATTCCATTCAAGTATTGGAATGGACCTTCCAATCCCCTTTTCACTATCAACAAACTACCATATGCACTTATCTCCATGCCTTGGCATAACATATATATAATATATATATATATATATATATATATATATATATATATATATATGTGTTGTGGTCTTGCCTTCTACAAGGAGTGTGATCTGTTTCAAATCTATTTCCTATGTTTAACAATTATAAGGGGAAGAATGTTGGAGGGTTGTATGGTCATTAGAGGAGTGGAGGAGAGAGAAAGGTGACAACTGGTGTACAAGCATCAAGAACACAAAATGTATGAAAGGAGAAGAGAAGATGTTGGATGAAGAAATAATAAAGAAGAGAGGTTGGCATTGGAGGTGAGAAGAAAGAAAGACCAAATAGGATCATATATCAACCCAAATATATTCAATTTGGCAAAGTGTATACCAGATGAATAAATATTTGTACTTTAAATTATTTGAATTCTTCCTTTTATTTTATAGATGTGCATTTTGTGGTATGTTTTAAGTTGTTGGATATATACAGTAAAACTCTTATTTTCAATAAAGATGCCTTTAGATAATAGATTGAATACCTTACCATTAAATGTACCTTGAATATTCCCATATAAATGTTGATTTTGATCTTTGAAAGCAAAATTTATTTTGGTGTTTTAATTAACCTAGGTCCTTAATATAGATGTCACCTATTTATAGTCATCTTATATATATATATATATAATGATAATTAGTTCTTAAATTTTGATCTTTTATCTTTATGTGTTTTTGCTTAGCTTCCAACTGATCTGCTCTTGGATTGAGTGTTTAGGTAGTTCTTACATATAACGTAGCTATATATGCATGGATTCAGGATGCATGAGATAGTTACACTATAGATTATATATATATATATATATATATATATATATATATATATATATATATATATATATATATATATATAATGATAATTAGTTCTTAAATTTTGATCTTTTATCTTTATGTGTTTTTGCTTGATCTTTTATCTTTATATATATATATATAAAGTTGCTAAATGATCTATGATAACCACACTACATATGATGGTGTATGACTTATGTGAGTATATATAGTGTGTCTATATTATTAATATGGAAATTGACAATATTTTGTGAATTATCATAAATGTATCATTGTTAAGTTATAACATTATCTAAATAGAATGTAGTGAATGAAAAAGATTATCATGAAAATATGATAAATGGAAAGATATTATAAGGTTTATGAAGAAATCAACAAAATTCATTTTAAAAATGATTGAATTGCGGTAATACATATTTTATGTTATTTTAAAATTATAGAAAATGGGTAATTAGAGCTTTTTATTAAATGTAATTCTTTTGTACAAATAATTGAATTATGCTTAAAATTATCTATTATAATTAAGCTAATATAGACTTTTTTGGTCATGTTTTGTTGGCATGGTTTTGTCAATGTATGCTTAATTATATCAAATATTGCATGTATGTGATCATGATCCTTGGATTAGTTTACCCAAATGGTGAGCTTATGCTTTGGATTATTTATCTGATATGTATATTATGGGGCCTACATTAATTATACTACCCAAGTAGTGAGATTATTTCTCAAGCCTAGTTAGCATCACCAATGATGGGTATGGATAATCCAATCAAGTGATATGTTATGGATTTGACTGATTCAAATGATCATATGTTATTTAAAAACTTTGGTCAAAGTAATGTTAGATTAACATTGTCAATTCATATTTATGATTTGCATGTTATGTGATATCATAATAGTAACGTATTTTTCTTTATGATACATGTCATGTAGTATAATCTTACAGCACATAGGGGAGTGTGCAGGGGATCATTGGTCCATGGTTGGAGTGGCAAAGAGATCAGATGATACTCTCCCTCCCCCTCTACAATACATTCCTGGAGACAACACTTTGAAGTTATTAGAGATATGTGAGTTGGTGCAACTTGAGCTTCAAAGACTAAATTATATTTAATATAAGGCTAAACACCTATGGAATTTATAAATGTAATATTATTTTACATTAACAATCATTGTTGTATTAGGAGACTAGCCATAGTTGTGTCATTATATAGTTACTAAATACTTATATGTCTAATTTGCATTTAGACATGGTAATTTATACACTTAATGGCTAAGATAAACCTACTTATATGCTAGAGACCTGAGAAGTTTTCCAAATACATTTATTTATATATGTACAACTATACATATGTGTATATATTATTTGATAGTGTACATCTTTGACATGTTAACTTATGTGAGCTTTGATGCAAATTATATTGTGTGGAGGCCTATTTAGTCATCTCACTATAGTTAAGGAACATGGTTATCCTTACTTATGCACGAAATTTTCTAGTAATCGCATATACCTATAGTAGGTAGGAGATAACTACATATATCCTTGATTTTGTACATGTAGGAGACATAACATATATGTATGGCAGCTCAAGGAGTGAGCATAGGCATAGGAAACTAACCTTGATAGGTATTCCTTAGTATGACATCTACTATAAATGCTAGTGAAATCAAATAGCCTTTTTGTAGCACAATATTGTTATGCAAACTTATTGGTAGGATCAAGTTTGTAACATCTTGTAAGGATAAACACTGTATGTAGTATTTTTTGTGAGAAAGTTAAATATGCAAGTGACTAGACATTTATTGAATAATGTGGTGCATTTTGAGGTGTACCTAGAGATTATGTTCTCTTTGGATTGTTATTGAAGGTATACTCAGATAGTATAATCTTGACTTGCTTTATTATTGTGGTTGGGTATAAGATTGTTGTTGGTGTTGAGTTAGATACTCAAACATAAAGACCTATGACCATATGGGATTTCATATATTTTTACATTATGAAAAGTACTTGGATGGTATATACTTTATTCATTATGTCTTGACCCATACCTAAATAAATATATAAGCTATGGTTATTAAATGTTTGGATAGAGTGATCATGATTTATGATAGTATGGGATATCATAAGATACTTTATCTTAGATTTATATACTTAGGTAGTACATATTGTAGCTGTATGTTTGAAATCTCACCTAAATTAATTTATCTAATGATTTTATTGGTTATTACTTGAGAAATATATTCGTTGCAATTAGCAGGACAACATGTATATGTGTACACAATCTTGAGATTATTAGCGAATGATATGTTTAAATATTATGTAAGGTATGTCTTGATTTGTTTTATATACTTTGCATACTTATGTGCCTAGCATGTGATTATCTATGGAACTAGGAATACAGATTCCTTCATCATTACTATTATATAGGTTTCATGTGAGAGGGTTGGGTAAGCACACAACCCTAGATAATAAGGTGTTATATTTGAGTATGTCACTTATTTATAAGATTGTATACTAGAGATTTAGAGGCTCATCTATGTCATGAGTAGATTGTTACCTATTTGGATTAGAGTACCAACCCTTTCGATGGTGATGTCTCATGAAGGAGACTATCACATTTAAAAGGTGAACTACATCAGACCCTGATTCAATGGAGCAGATATGTAGGATGCCTAAGATTATGGTGGGGCAATAGGTCTAGATCCTTAGGCTAGGTTAGGGTAGACTTAATTGCATAACAATCTAAGTGATTGGTTAAATTAGTACCAATACTTATTATGATAATTAAAATTGTGCTAATTGTTCTTATGAGATAGTAAAATTTTTGTATCTTACATTTTATTCTATTCTTTGTAGTATTGGAATGTTGAACCGTTATTACTTAAAGTTGTTGATTATGATTGACTAAAGTATTCTAGCAACTATGGTTGAAAGAATTTTCAATATTTAGTTTTTTTATAAATTATTGCATTTTCTCAGTACAATAATGAGGGTTGTTACAAATATGGATAAATGGCTATCATGTAGCATTTAACCTATAACATACATATAACAATGATATAGTCATTCATACATTACATATACCCCATACCTAGTATTAAATGTAGGTATATTGTGACTCACACATGATATATTATTGTATTCATGATACAATCACTCATATCAGACATGAAAGTAGCTAATCACCCTAGTACACTCCATTTTCACCTACACCATTAACCCTAAACCCCAAACCCTAAACACCATAAACCTTGAACATTAAACCCTAAACCTAAATCCTAAATGACATAAACCTTTAATGCTTAACCCTAATATATTATCCCTAAACCTAAAATAATAATACCTAAACCCTAAAACCTATACCCTAAACATTGAACCTTAAACTCTTAAACCCTAGACTTTATACCCTAGACCTTAAGCCCTAAAACCTAAACTTTAAGCCCTTAAAACTAAATCCCAAACCATAAGCCTAAAATTATATATCCTAAACATTAAACCATAAAACCTTATCCCTATACCCAAAATATTAAACACTAAACCCTAAACCATACACTTTGAACCCTAAATTCTTAACACTAAACCCTAATCTTGAAATTCTAAGCACTAAACCCTAAACCTTGAAATTTGAACCCTAAACCCAAAACCATATACCTTAAATCCTAAAATTGGATAAACCCTAAACCTTAAAACCTAAATGCTAGAACCCAAACAATTAATACCAACACACTGAACTATAAACTTTGAACCCTAAACCCTTAACCCAAAACCATAAAAAATAATCCTAAATGAAAAACACTAAACATACATTATGGATACCACACCATATAGGAATGATGAAAGCATTGGTAGTTCTTATCAACCCCCTCTCCACTTTTCTATCATAATTCCTACACAAGTGCAAAGATTTCAATGCAAGGAGAAAACATGCCATAACAAAGTTAGTGGAACAAATTTTAATAATTTATACTCATGACCCAAATCATTATTTGAGAATAACTCATAAACATGAGAAGATCCAAAATGCTCTATCCCTTTTGCTCAACAATTTAGAAATAATTATGTCTAGATGAAGGATTTCACCTCATACAAAGTAAGCACAAATAGGTAATTTTTGATCTATCATCATTTGTCACGATCCCTCATCACTCAAACTAAATTTATACCATGCAAGTTCAAAGAGTATATTATCTTATTTCCACCATGTAAATCATTTAATAATCTCCCTAGAGTAATCCATCTTAAACCTACCTAATCTACTAGACATGAATGAGAATAATCACCCTAGTACCCTCTAATTATAATAAAAAGAATATAAACACCATTCAAGATTCATCTAAAAAAGATATTATTCAATCTGAAACAAATTTCTACTAATTACTAGATTAGAACACACTCTACTAGATTATGGACTGACTAGGGATGATGGAGTGATTAGGTATGATGAGGGCCAATGAGGGATGAGAACATATGAGCATGGGTGATTAGGGATGATTAAGAATGATGAGGGTTGATGAGGGATGATAAGGGACAATGAAAGATGATGAAGGATTGACTAGGGCTGATAATAAATGATGATCGTTAATGAAGAAGTTATTAAGGATGATCAGAGTGTGACTATGGATTATAAGGGATAATGAGAGATTGATTAGGCATGATTAGGTATGATGACGGTTGATGAGGTAGTGTTTAGGGATGATCAATGACAATGAAGTATGATTAGGGATGATGAGGGAGTGATAATGAAGGATGATGATAGCTAATGAAGGAGTGATTAGGGATAATGATGGACAATGAGAATAAATGAGGGAGTGAATATGGATGATAAGTAAATATGAGGGTTAATGAGGGAGTGATTAGGGATGATAAAGGTCAATGAGGGAGTGTCCTATGATATTGTGGTCATTGGTAATGATGAGGATCTTTCCCCCTTGGCCAATATTAATATGAACATCATTCCTCTAGGTAAAATTAAAAGAGGCTCTAAAAAACTTAAAACTAGCCTAAACATTGATCAGTTGCCTACCTTAGTGGTTGGGGATGCAAGTATCAAGCCCAAAATTGGTCTCCATATTTTTAAAGATGATTCAAATCTTAAGGCTAAGGAGAACAAAGTCCCTCCATCCTTTGTGAGGCTTTATTAAAATAAGGGAGGGGGTAAGCCCTCAATTTTACCTAAGTATCTCCCCCCCTCTTTCACTTTTTGTGAAGGGTATTGGTTGGAATGTGAGGGGTCTTGAGTCCCCTGACTAAAAACCCATTGTCAAAAAAATTAGAAATTCGAGAGGGGATCTTGATTTTCTTTTCCTCTAATAAATAAAAGTTGTGGGGTTTAAGCTTGACTATGTACATAATTTCATTGGGCCAAAGGCCCCCCATTTTTACACTAATCATTCTAAATTTAAGGGGGTGATTTCATCCTTGTTCATCTAAAATAGGATGAGTTTGTGTTGGATCATGGTTCATCTTCGTGTCAAAGAGTTATTTGGATTATCATTGAAAAATATGGTCAATCTTTTAGACTATGTGATATCTACACCCTAAATGACTATAGAGATATATAATATCTTTAGAATTATCTAGCCTCAAACCTAAAAAATTTCCCTTGGATTTTTTGGGGAGATTTTAATATGGTTGAATAAAAAGAGGACAATAAGGGTGGTGATCTATTACTTTAGAAGGGAAATGAGTTTTTTTTCTAGTCTAAACTTAAAAGGATGCATAATTTTTTTGATCCCTTAAAAAATTCTAAAAGACAAAGTAAAGGTATTTGATTTACCTGATGTAATAACCAATACAATAATATGAGGGTATAATATAGACTTGACAAATTCTACTTGAATAAAGGGTTTTTTTTGTATAGCAAGAGGCTAACTCTAACCTTGTCAAGGTTCTTCCTTTTACCATTTCTGACCATCATCCAATTGAGATTGAGGTGTTTATGATTAATGTTGAAAAAAATCTCTTTAAAGGGCCACATTTGCATTCATATTTTCATTTTTGATAAAATTAGGGTCAATTAAGTCATACATGTTGCATCTAGATTATACAATCAATTGGGACATAAATTTGGTTTGGGGGCTCAATTTTTCCCAAATCACATCCCTAATTGAACCAATTGACTAATTAGTTCAATTTATGATAGATAAAATTGTACTTAATTTTTTCCCAAATCATGTATATATCATGATATTATAGTTATGTCAATAAGGGGTTCAAATTGGCCTTCCATGCCTCCTTGATTGAATTGCCCCTATAATTAAGCCTTATTGTGCCATGTGTGTACATCATACACCTAAAAGTGTTAAATCTATCAGAGATGCATCACATCCTAGAAGTTTTAGAGTTGAAAATGCCCTGGGAGGCCAAATCCAATTATATATCACCATGTGTACCTCATACATGCTTGAAAGTGTCAACATTGTTAGAGGTGTCAGGTCCTATAAGCATTAAAAAATTCTATCAGATCCATGTAAGGCCTGATCTAATTAGATATACACATGCACATGTGTATCTTATATACAATGCACATGTGTATCTTGTATACACATATATTTGTGTTAGAGATATAATTGTCACTTGTCCTAGGAGCATCATATTTATTAGAGCCTCAGAACGCCTAATCCAATAAAATATTTCCATGTGTGTAGGTCTAGTACACCTAAAGAAGTGTTAGAGTTATTAGATATGCACATCTTTGATACTTAGACATGTTCCATCACTGAGCCAACCAATCCAACTAAGGCCTATTCATAAATTTATCATACATACATACATACTTAGAAGCCAATAATGTTTAAAGATCGACATCGATCCAATCAACTCATGTCTATTAAATAATTCATATGGTGTGAGCCTCTAAATTTTCATTACTATACAAAAATTATGATGTAGAGCCATTAAAGGTCCCATATAAATTGAGAAAGCATCAAACATTATCAATTTTATATGCATGTATACAAATTATTTATATCCCTTTGCCTTGAATTACCTAGATAGATATCCCAAAACTTGCCTTCATATTAAGTCCTACATGTAGGAGAGAACACAATTCAACAACATAGATGAGCCTCAACCTCAAATCCTAAGTTGGAACAAGAATTTTGAGACACATGTACTACTTTCTTGCAATCCACATCATAAGGTTTGAGCTCATTACAATGAAATATAAAGAAGATGATTGAAGATATATGTAGAAAATATATATAATCTTGAAACCTTGAACAAGGGGGTGCACAATGACGTTTAATTTTGATCAACTATCTATATGAGGTGAGTAGTTCATCATCCATATGAAAAATTATTGGGTCTCTCTACTCAGCATCATCCTTGAGGGGAAGCAGGTCTCAGATTTAAGGGACATTATCATAGGTTTAATGTATATCTTGAGTATGTTCAATATAGTTTAAGCTAAGGTAACTTATACATATGTTGTACTTGGTCAATGTCAGGTCTACACCATCCTTTAATAGTTTCAAACAAAGTCCCTAGTGCATTTAGATATTTTTTGAGCTATATATTCATCACTACATGCATGACATCTTAAAACCACATCATCAATAATGGATACATGTGACCATTTCAAGTTTATTGAGCTCAAAACCACATCTTATATAAAATAAAATGCGTACCCAACTTGACCAAAATATTTAAGAATTTAACATGTACATACATTGTAGCTCCATCATCATACTTTTTTAACTTACCATCCGAATTACATAGTAAGGTACAAAACTCTATATAGTATTGATAAACATCAAGTGTTGTCTAGCTTGTTTTTGAGATTGTAATTGTTGCATCCATAGTGTAGCTAGGACTTGTCCCAACAAAAAGACACTCTTTAGATGACATGGGAATAGATGGAGTGGTTGATGGTTGTCCCATGTGTGATGGAGGGGTAGATGAAGGAGGTGCACGAAATGGAGGATTAACCATATTTTCACAAGAGATATTAATTTTAAGCAAAATTTTAATAATGTACTTGAATACATTAGGGGAATCAAACTTTAATAATTGTAACAATAGAAGACTCTTGTTAGAGTTTTCATTGGGACCTCAAAATGCATCCATTGAATTAGATGCACTAAGTGACCTTGGAGGAAACTTAAGGGATTTTATTCAAAACATTTTAGCAATGTTTTTGGGACAATCCAAGGCATGATTCACAGGTATTGGGCTCCATTAGATAACATTATTGAAATAGATATCAAAGAGATGCACTATTACACCAGGGGCTCAATTATTATTTCTACTTACACAATATTATCTATACTACATAGTCAAATTCAACAGGTTTACCACTTAAACAAATTATTTCAAAATTTATAAGTAAAGGGGTGTGGTCAAAGATTTCAAAAAAATGACAAAAGGGTAAGATAAGATTTTAGGCACGTAGGATAATATCAATAAGAAATACAAAATTTAAGGGAAAGTAAGCTTTTAGGAAATTAAGGTGGTAAGGTATATCCTTGCCTTACTAGGGTAAATATCCCAATAGCTATGCATGTTTCAATTATCGAACAAGGCTTTTGTTAACATGTGTTCTATTAATGAAACATATTGGTGTATATAAATATTAAAGTGCACAAGAAGCTAAACATGTAATATCTAATACTTGTTCATCATTTATTCTATAAAATTAAAAGTAACCAATCACATCTTGACATGTAAGAGTCAAGTATTGTGTTAGGAACCCGTTCTTTAACCGTATTAGTGTAATAATTGCTATGTATGCATATGCTTTGTAAGTCGTCCCTTAGAGCTTATTCGAATTATCCCACATACAAGGGAAGTAGTAGTTGTTAGAATAGAGTTAGTATATAAGTAAGTGTTGAGGCCGAATAAAGGCATCCATGAATTCATTGTATTGAGCTTGCTTAAAGGAGGTTGCCCCCTCGAAGAGGCCTGCGATCAATATAAGCTTTCTATGTTTCGATTATTGGTAAGAGTTATTTTATTTTTGCATATTTTGATTAAATCTATTGTGAGAGGTAAATTGCTGTAGGAGGTTCGTCTCATCTGGTATCAGAGCACTTTTTTGGCTTTGTGGGTAGATTTAGAGAATTTTTTTTTCAAAGCAGGGTTTTCCAGGAGCTGCACCATTTTTTGGCAAGAAATTCTTCATTGCAGGTTCCATCATTTTGGATTGGGTAAATACCTATCTGCTTAACTGTGGGAAGTGCTTGGGCATAAGCCCTAAAACTCATTGTGAGGAGTACCATAGGAACCCTGAAGTAGCTGGCCCATTGAGAGGATCTGCCAGCGAAAAGGGTAACAACCCCATCCTGATTGACTATTTCCCACCCATGAGGTAAACCAAAAGCTATCGTTAAGGGGTAAACCCACGGCCAAAAATTTCTAGAGAGCGGTACTCGATCAGACAACTTTGGTGGCCAGAGAGAATATAAAAATCCTTTAGGCAGCCAAACAAACCTGGGGTCCATATCCAACTTATCAAGTTCAGAGAGCACAAAATATCATATCCATAGTTGAGGATATTTCCAGCCACATAGTTGCAGACAATCCATTTCTGAAGCACCGATTTAAAAAAAAAAAAAAACTAGCAGCAGCAAAAAAAAACTGTAAAAAAATATTTAAAAAAGTCCAAAAAAAGAAGGATCCCCAGCTATTAACAACTGCTTATGATCACCACTCATGTAGGCACAAAAATCATGGAGGAATAAATCACCACATTAAAATCTTAGGTTACAGAGTTAATCGATATGATGTGTGGCTTGAATCAATAGAATAACATCTTACTCAACAGAATGCAGAAGGAGGAGTCTTCTTCAGAGCATCGTTCCTTTACTTCCAACTTCTCCCATGGACCTAAGCTAGACTTTCCACAGTTCAATGGTACAGATCCTACAAGATGGATATATCGAGCTGAACAATTCTTCAACCTCCATAATACTTATTCTGCAAACAAAGTCCCAATTACTTCCTTTCATCTGGAACAAGAAGAACTTCAGTGGTACCATTGGTATCTCAAGACAAATGATGAACTTGATTAGTCAACTTTTACATCCTTAATTTTGGGTAGGTTTGGTCCCCCAGCATTCAAAGATTTCACAGTAGCTCTCACCAAACTCCATCAAATAGGTACTGTTCGTGAATATCAGCTTGAATTTGAAAAACTCATTAATCACACTGAAGAGTTGTTAGATGACTTCTTCAAAAGTTGCTTTGTTAGTGGCCTTAGAGAGCTGATCCACTCAGAGGTAAAAATGTTTTGACCTAAAAATATGATGGACGCTTTGGGTCTGGCTAAGTTAGTAGAAGATAAACTCTCCACACAAAGTTGACCTCCCACCTTTTTACCAACAAAGAACACGGTGAATCAGTAGACACTCATAACCACACCAATCAAGTTCCTAACTGAGGCAGAGATGTGGGCTCATAAATAAAAAGGATTATGTTATAACTGTGATGACAAATGGGTTAAGGTTCACAGGTGCGTCCAACAAAAACTTTACTTGTTAGATGTGGAGTCACCACCAGAATATGAATCTGGCATTGAAGAGGACCCAGTGGTTCAAGACACTCAACCTAAGATCTTAGTACATGCACTAACAGGTGTCACCAATCCCCAAACCATGAAGGTCAAAGGATGCTTCAAAAATATCCCTCTCACAATCCTCATTGACTCGGGCAGTACTCACAATTTCATCGATCCTCGCATTGCTAAGGAAGCAGACTGCTTTATATACCCTTGTTCTAGCTTTGAAGTCATGATTGCTAATGGGGGCGCATTTCCATGTAAAGGGAAGTGTCAAAATGTACATCTTGCAATCGGTGATTATAATTTTCACTCTGATATGTTTGCCCTACCCTTATGAGGGTGTGATGTGGTTTTAGGGGCACAGTGGCTTCACACATTAGGACCTATTTTATGGGACTTCTTTGAGCTTTAGATGCAGTTCACAGATAATGGTCAGAAGCACACCTTAAAAGGGTTATTACCAAGATCTGCTAGCATCATCAGTTCTCATCGCATGGAAAAACTTTTGAAAAAAGGCTCACATGGGGTCATTGAATAACTGCATTCCATTCAACCTTAGCCCCCCGCTACTTCTAACCACCCTACAGACTTACAAGCAATACTCGACAAGCATGCAACCATTTTTTTAGAACCAGTAGGGTTACCCCCTTCACACCTTGAAGATCACCACATTCCTCTCCTTCCAGGAAGCATCCCACCCAACATTCAGCCATATCGTTACCCCCATGTGCAAAAGACTAAAATTGAGAACTTAGTCTGGGAACTCCTCAAGTCTAGAGTTATTCACCCTAACACCAGTCCATATTCCTCCCCAGTGCTTCTTGTCCACAAAAAATATGGGTCGTGGTGCCTTTGCATTGACTTTTGAGCCCTTAACCACCTCACTATCAAGGATAAATTCCCAATACCTGTCATCGATGAGCTTCTTGATGAGCTCCATGGAGCCAAATTCTTCTCCAAGTTGGATCTGTGTTTTGGCTATCATCAAATTTGAGTGCATCCTGATGACATTCCCAAGAAAACCTTCCATACACATGAGGGTCACTATGAATTCCTTGTCATGCCATTTGGCCTTACAAATTCCCCTTCCACTTTTCAAGCACTCATGAATAAAATCTTTCAGCCTTTTCTCCGTCAATTTATTTTAGTTTTCTTTGATGACATTTTGATCTACAGTCGCACATGGGCTGAGCATATCCAACATATTGATAGGGCATTACAATTGTTAGCCAACAATCAATTATGTGCCGAGTAATCCAAGTGTTCATTTGGTCAAGAGGAAATTGACTATTTGGGGCACATTGTTTCAGCCAATGGGGTTCGTGCGGACCCAGAAAAAATTAGTGCTATGCAGAATTGGCCTCAACCAACCACCCTCAAGAGCCTTCATGGTTTCTTAGGCCTGATAAGATATGATCACAAGTTCATCAAAGATTATGGAAAGATCGTGGCTCCTTTGACTTCCTTATTGAAGAAGCATGCTTTCACCTGGGGTGTAACAATTGATCAGGCATTCATCCAAATCAAACAAGCTATGTGTAGTACACCAATTTTGGCACTGCCCAACTTCACCAAACCATTCACCATTGAAAGTGATGCTAGTGGCATCAGCTTGGGTGCAGTTCTTCTCCAAGAGGACCAGCCAATTGCCTTCACTAGCAAAGCCCTTTCTAGCCACAATTTAGCTTTATCTACATATGAAAAGGAAATGATGGCAATTTTACATGCAGTATAAAAATGGAGACCCTACTTACTGGGTAACCATTTTTGCATCAAAAATGATCATCAAAGTTTGAAATATTTCTTAGAATAACGGGTCTCATCCCCAGCTCAGCAGAAGTGGGTCAGTAAACTCATGGGTTATGATTATGAGATCACCTATAAGAAGGGAAAAGACAATGTTGTCACTGATGCTCTCTCAAGAACCTTTGAGGACCAGCCTTCCATCTCTGCCATATCCATACCCATTCCTAAATGGTTGGAATTTGTCCAAAAAGGGTATGCAAATGATCCATCCTTATGCCACCTCATTCATCAATTGGCCACTAACCCCTTTGCAGTATTGCATTATTCATGGGACAGTGCTTCTTTATGATACAAGGGTCATTTGGTGCTTCCCCACATTTCAGATCTACATCAGGCTATCTTCTATGAAATCCATGCTTCCCCCTCAGCAGGGCACTCAGGGTTTCTTAAAACCTATGAGCAGGCACGTCAACACTTCTTTTGGAAAGGCATGAAAATTGAAATTAAACAGATGGTGGCTGAATGTGAAACCTGCCAATGACACAAAGGTGAACCCACATTGACTCCTGGTTTGCTCATGCCCTTTCCCATTCCTACTAGGATATGGATAGATATTTCCATGTATTTCATTGAGGGCCTCCCTAAATCTGGGGGAAAGATAGTGATCCTAGTCGTGGTTGATTGCCTCTCCAAATATAGTCATTTTTGTGCACTCAGCTACCCATACACAGCGTCTATAGTTGCACAGGGTTTCTTGGATCAGATCTTCCATCTTCATGGCATTCCTTCTTCAATTGTCTCAGATCGTGATGCCACTTTCACTAGCCATTTTTGGATAGAACTATTTCATCGCATATGCACATAATTGAAAATGAGCTCTGGGTACCACCCACAAATAGATGGCCAGACAAAAATCATCAACAAATTCTTGGAGACCTTCCTTCATTGTTTTGCTTCAGAACAACAAAATCAATGGGCCAAGTGGCTTCCCCTAGCTGAATGGTGGTACAATATCTCATACCACACTTCCACCAAAATGACTCCATATGAGGCAGTTTATGGTCAAGCACCACCACCACTTCTTCCATATCATCCTGGTAGCTCACCAGTTCAGGCAATTGACACTACTATCTAAAACTAGGATCAAATTCTCTGCACCTTGTGAGACAATCTCCACATGACCCAGAACCGAATGAAGCAACAGGATGATTAGCACCGCTCTGAGCCTACCTTTCAACCTGGTGATATGGTCTTTCTTTGTCTGCAGCGATACAAGCAATCATTACTAAAACAAAAAGGGTGCCAAAAGCTTGGTCCAAAGTTTTATGGGCCCTATAAGGTTCTCCAAAAGATTGGGTCAGTTGCTTACAAGTTAGAGCTTCCACCTTCCTCCCAAGTTCATCCCGTCTTTCATGTCTCCTATTTGAAACAAGTTCTTGGATCCAACATTCGAGTGCAGACAACTTTACCAGCACTTGATAATGAAGGCTCCATCCTTCTCGAGCTAGAAGCAATCTTGGATAGGTGCACCCACCAACTTCGATCCCGCTCCATCACAGAGGTCTTAATCCAATGGCACGGCATGTAACTAGAAGATGAAACATGGGAACCACTCTTCCAGATTCAATGACAATTCCCACATTTGAAGCTTTGAGGGCAAAGCTTTTTTTAAGAGGGAGGGGATGTTAGGAACCCATGCTTTAACCGTAAAGTGTAATAATGGCTATGGACACATATGCTTTGTAAGTCATCCCTTAGAGCTTATTTGAATTATCCCACATACAAGGGAAGTAGTAGTTGTTAGAATAGAGTTAGTATATAAGTAAGTGTTGAGGCCGAATAAAGGCATCCACGAATTCATTGTATTGAGCTTACTCAAAGGAGGTTTCCCCCTTGAAGAGGCCTGTGATCAATATAAGCTTTCTGTGTTTTGGTTATTGGTAAGAGTTATTTTATTCTCACATATTTTGATTAAATATGTTGTGAGAGGTAAATTTTTGTAGGAGGTTTGTCTCATATTGATACTCTAATGCATAATGATTAGTAAAATAAAGGTTAAGTTTTGATCATAGGTTTAAAAAATGCATTTTATGACCTCTTGTGATAGAATTTGTTATATTTTCAAATGTATAATGTGTTAGACCTTGAAACCTTATTTATAATTAGCTAAGATGACATATTTAAATGGGTAAAAAATTTGAAGTCTAATGTGATGTTAATTCATTGTCTAAAGCTAATGGGACCTTTCCCTTATAAAAAACATGAAATTTTACATTTCCCCTATAAGGATGCATGGATAATGGGACATTTTCCCCATAACAAACATGAATTTTATTTGTTTGTTTTTATGTCAAATAAATGCATACGCATTATATAACATATACACATTCTTTGTTGCATCACGTGTTATTTAAATTTGAATTTAAAACCAAGCCTTTATGCTTGAAAATAGCTTGGATTTTTGACCCAAAGGCTTGGGACTGTGCATCTACCACTAAGATCAAGAGTTTTAGGAAAAACTATTAAATTTCAAATTCCATCACCAAACACGCTATCGATTTCAACATCAAAATTCAAAAAATTATTACCATTATGATGAGCACATTATTCTCTTTATAAATGTATGTTATTTATAATTTTTGGGCTATTTTAAGGGTTCAAACTATATTTATTTCTAACAACTTTTTTAGGCCACTACATGCCTCATACATACCTACTCATGTTTATCTAATTTGTTTTTCATTGATCCAAATGCAAAAAAAATATATGGTAAAAAACTAGGCCTAATTCTACACACATTCAAAAAAATATCACATTTCATTTTTTTTGAGGTAGTTAGGGTGGGTCATATGGATGGCTATCCATTATTTATTCATTTTTAGGACATACTTAATTACAAAATTAATAAAAAAAATATTCATCAAAAAAAAATATAAAAAGTTCATAACACACTAGAAGATCTAATCTAAATATTCACCAAAGGGTTTCTAACAATATCAAATGATTCTCAAAAAATGGTGGGTCACACGGAATGGTATAATTCAAATTTTCTTAAAAAGGTAGGAGGTCCTATTCAAATTTTAGATGTTTGACCTATTTATACTTAACCATTTTCCAAAGAAAATGATTTTTTTGAAACTAGACTCAGAATTCTACAAATCATATTTTATACCATCTTCAAATTTTGAGTGTAGCTATCTCTAATTATCTACAAAAATTCACATTTATGAATTTTTATAAAAATAACGTCCAAAGGTAGGCCCTTTTTGTCTGCCAAGTTGGTGCACTTACCCCAACGCAAATCTTTAAAGTGTTGGTCTCGACCCTAAAGGGTGTACGCCCTTTATAAAGGATATATACCCTTTTACAAAGGCCCTTTTCAAACCAAAGGGTCTACACCCTTTGATCTTTTTTTTTGTATTTTTTATTTGACCTATTTTTTTTCAAGGATATATTTCGTAAAATAAATATAATAACTATAAGTTTATATTTAATTTTATATTCCTATACTTTAAATTTATTTTAGTAAATATAACAAGTTAGGGCCACTCTACATCTTCTAAAATTGATTATAGAGCTGTAGGAGTTACCATTTAAAAGTTAGTTTTTCAAATTCCATTCTAGTCAATACTTAGTTTTCAAAATTTCAAGATCAGAAGATAGAATGAGAAAAAAGGTTTCAAATCATATTATGCATGTAATATATCTATACCATTGAGGATTGCATGCCTACTTTACCTAATTAAGTATTCCCTACCTACTTTATCTACTTGAGTATGCCCTAACTGATTAAATAACTGATCCATATCTTGATCTCAAGGAGTATGACCTACCTAAATACACAAGCCATATCTTTATATTTACTATTCCCTACTGGTGTCAAAGTAAGTTCTCCACTTACTCAACCTAGTCTACTTCAATATCCTCTATAAACTTCCTTGTAATTAGGTCTCTTCCTAACCATAAACTATCTCTTGGTCTAGATCACAAAAGGTCTTTTAAATATTGGTATTGAAAGACTAATGACCTTATTCTTTACTATTATCTCTTGAATTCTTAGTCTTTTTATTCATATCAAAAGAAACTTTCTATGTCTTAAAATAGGGTACTCAATCCCAAGTCAGTAATCTACCTTCAAGCAAAACCCTTCTTTGACTCCTAAAGCACTCAATTGTACATCCTCACTTCTTTCAACAATATTGTGAGGATTTAACAAATTATTTGACTCAAGCTACTTAGTGCATGAATAAATTCATCTCAAAACTTAGATGACAATAACTCCACCCTTTATAGGCCTATTAGGCCAAATTATACCTCTTAAGGACTTGATACAAAGAAGTCTAAAACTACTTTGTTTTTTGGACACATTCACTTCAAAAACTCTATGAAAATATCAATACAATGATACAAGACTCATAGGTGTCTTTACACAAGATCAAAATACCAATTAGATCACCAAAGAGCCCAAAACGTTGACTAAGTCCTAAGCACTATTATAGTATTATGTATAGGCGTGTTTGGTCTTGAAAATGTGTTATTAATCTAATATCATCAAAGGATTCTTATAAATATTTATTAAGATGTTTGGAGACTATTTTTGAGGATGAGAAACCAATTTCCTTCATTGCTTTCTTAAGAATTGGACCTCAATGGAAACTTTGCTCTTTAGGTCTGGATGGCCTAATCTGCTTACTTAGAAGGATATTGACTTGGCTTAGTTTCCAAATGCTTTTAATCACTTTAAATAATTACTATATAGTGTTTAAACAATAATGTTGGAGCTTCATAATAGGTTTAAACTCAATCAATAAAGTAAAACACTTGAAGTTTATCTTGATTGAGATTTCATATGACTACATATAGGTAGATCAAAAAATAGTCCTCTGTATTTGTAATAAAAAGGTGAGTTTGATCATGATACATATTGGAATAATTTATAAACCTTCTCAAAAAACATTAATATGATTTTTAGGTGATTCCACTAGTTTAGATGGAAGTTATGGTTCTTTTTGTATCAAAATCCCTATTTTAAGGTTTGACTCTGCATACAGATCTTAAGAACTTCAAATTGATTATTCATATAACTTGAACACTATTTTCAAGAAATAAAACTCCAAAAAGAGTCTTGAATACCTACCTCAACTTCTCCAATCTTCTAAACAAACTCATGCAACATTTTCTATGTGATATAAGAGAATGCAATAGATTATAGATACATAGAAAATAGGCTTTAGAAGCTTTTAATGACATGAATCTTGGATCAAGTATAAATTATATTTAAATTAATTTATATTTATTTCACACATGCAATAAATTTTTAAATACAGAAAATTAAGTAAAAATACACCTTTGATTCACAATAAAATGATTATTTTGACTATATAGACCCCTATTCTATCTTGGCAAACTATCAATTGTAGTTGCAATCATGATGTTCTTCACTTTTTAAGCTTGTTCTCACCTTCAATTCCTTATTTTTTTATAGTTTTAAATTTGATCAAATTCTTAGAGATGTAATATAATTGGAGTTTGCTATCTTTTCCTTGGAATGTTCTTAACAACCTTGTTCTCAACTTAGAAAATGAACTTTAATTAATGGGTCTATCAATATGCATAAATGAATATCCTGTAGCATGCAACCTATAGCTTGAAATGATATGGGTTATTTTCACCTATATAGATAAAAGATTTCCCAAGGAAATTCATGTAAAAGGCTTTAAGTTGGATTTAAGATGAATTCCTAAATAATTTGTGTGTTTT